>OU426978.1:115405807-115485807 GCA_911387785.2 Aelia acuminata
TTTTGGTGACGAGTGGAGGACCAATGATTCATTGAAGTATTACACACGAGTTCTCAATATATCTGTCGCAGGCGTGGGAAGCAACAAACAACAGGATGATAAAGTCGCTATTATTGAAGAAGACGATGGCCTTAGGATCAAGTCTTTTTGTAGTCAGATGTTTTATATCCATACCTTGATATTTTTGAAAAATTCATCAAAAAAAAAAAATGTTTATTCAAATGTTTTAAGTCGGTGGGTGATATTATTTTGTAAAATTATACCAAATTTATTAATATAATGGTTTCCTGGGACACAAGTGCTCAGGCTGTGACTTGGCATACAACATGCTGCGCGCAGCTTCTACTTTGGTGCGATTTTCCTTGCGAAAATTAACAAGAAAATCTTTGTCCATTGTCATATCTGATGGTTCGCTCCCGAATCTGCCACCCACACATTACTTGGGGTGGCTATAACTTCAGAGACTCCCGGATATGCTGACTCTGCTCTAACCTGATCGACCTTTGCATCTTTTAATTTTTTACTCTGACAAAATCTGGCTATATTTCCAAACTCGTTGCAGGTAAAACAATGTGGCCTTGAAAATGGCCAAATGTCTGGAGTATCCGAATTCTTGCTAAGGCCCCCAAATAAACTGAAAAAGATTCTTTTCTAAGGAATTTTATATTCCCTTTTAGTGAGCATAGTGATCTATAAAATAACCTAAAAAATGTTCTCAAGTCTCATTTCTTGACGAAATTTTCCAGGAATTGGGTTAAAATGAAACTAAGTTAGTCAAAACTACAAAAATGTTTCCATTTCAATAAGTTTCACATTTTTAATTTATATTCAGCATCAATTGTAAATCTTTGAAATAAGAAATAATTTTTTATAACATTGGTTTATTATCATAAAATAAACACCTCACGATGGTCTCAATATTCCATTTATTTATATATATCATAAATAAATACTTATGAATTATATATATCATAAATAAATATGTAAACTTATTTAAAACATGAAATAGATTTTGACAATATTAAAATTCTTCATAAATCAGATTCGTGGGCTAAACAGAAAATACTTGAGTCGATATATATTGCTGCTAATCAAGATAAGCTAATGAATGAAAAACAGGAAGCAGCAAACATCCCCTTGCATTATACCCACATTCTGGATAAATTAAAAGAAATAAAATAAAAAAGTAGTTTAAGTTTATAATTTCGGACCTAGGGGGCGCCTTGATTGTCGTAAGATAGGGTAGAGAACATGTAGCAGCTATGCCGAGTACATGTCTCTCCCCACGACGAGTAAGTAAATTGTATTTGAAACACCAATTTTAGAAATTTATATTTTAGGCATAATTGAATACAAATCAGATACATATTCCTACTTTAGGTATTTAAACCAAAGACTTAACTGATGTAACATACAGTTATATAAAGACTCTCCCTTATGAGAACAATAAGAGGGTAAGTGATTGAACATATGCATGACAATTTTTCAAAAAATATATGTATTAATAATTATATATTTATATTTTATTGGTTTTGTGCAGATTAATATGGTTTTATGAGCACCGAAAGTTCCTGTTATTTATAAATAAATGGAATATTGAGACTGTCGTGAGGTTTTTATTTTATGATATTTAGAATTGAATGGTCTATGATCACATTATGAGTACAATTTATTTATTTTTAACCCTACCATGCCTGATTGGCAATACGGGTTTTGACAGCAGTTGGATGCTAGCCATTCCTGGGTAAGAACCAACTGCTGCTAGTAAAACAATAACAGTATGTTCAGGAGCTGTGCACACACCTTGCTCTTCCTGTTTAAGTGCTAAGTTCTGCCGCTCCCTTGTCTGGTGGTGGTCTTCCTGGTATAGGTCCTCCCCTTCTTTCTAATGAGAAATGAGTTACACCTGCAATATTTTTCCACCTACTCATGAAGGCCTTAAAGTTCAGGTAGTTTTCTTGGGCCATTATCTGAGGGAAATTGCACTCAACAAAAAAATAGAGACCTGTTTCCCCCAGCAGTTTTGCACTCAGTGTCTCAAAGGCGGCACAGTTTAGACAATATGTTCAGCCATCTCGGTTACTACACAGTTAGGATATAGAGGATCAATATTCTTCCTGTACTGGAAGAGCTTAGTATGAAAACTTGGCTTGGCCACCAGTCGCTGAAGAAGGTTGAGGGTATGTTGAACAAGAATAGCATAACATATTTTTCGACCCTCTCTTTGGCATCTTGGCACACTTAGTGCACTTACTCAGTAGTATATCGTACAAACGCTTCATCTTCATTATCCTGGGACAGGTTTCAAGGAGAACTTTCGGTGCTCATAAAACCATATTCATCTCCACAAAACCAATAAACTATAAATATATAATTATTAATACACATATCTTTTGAAAAATTGTCATGCATATGTCCAATAGCTTACCCTCTTATCATTCTCATAAGGGAGAGTCTTTATACAACTATATGTTACATCAGTTGAGTCTTTGGTTTAAATACCTAAAGTAGGAATATGTATATGATTTGTATTCAATTATGCCTAAAATATAAATATCTAAAATTGGTGTTTCAAAATACAATTTACTTACTCGTCGTGGGGAGAGACATGTACTCGGCATAGCTGCTACATGTTCTCTACCCTATTTTACGACAATCAAGGCGCCCCCTAGGGCGGTCCGAAATTACAAACTTAAACTTCCCTTGGGTAGATATTTGCAATTAACTTTTTTGCAGTCTCTTCCAGAGTGGTTGCCTGGACATTTCCAGTTTTTATTGCTGCTATTACTTGTGGTGGGGTCAATTCGTATAGGGCCAATCTGTAAGGTTAATTGATAGTCAAGATTTTAAGTTATTTTTTTTTTAATTTTGGATAGCCAACGTTTCGATCCCTACATGGAGGATCAGGGCTAAAAGAAGACAGCGACACCAATCTCATAGTCCTAGTGAAATTTGGAAAACATCTGCAGCTATTTTTAATCATGATTTTTTCTGTTTCTGGCCCTATTTTGAGGGCTTTAGAGACCAATAATTCAAGAACGGGTAGACATATCTCAGTAATATTTCACAATTGTTCTAGTAGATACAAGTAGTACACAATTACCAAATTTAAAGAAAATCTGAAATGGTGAGGTTCAAAATGATATATTTTTGTGTTGATTTCATGTGGAATTGCCCATTATTATTATCTTTTTACTGTATAACTTCCTTCATTATAATTTTCTATTTTTGTAGATTTTTACCTTGTGTATAAACTCACTTTTGTCTTATTATTGAGTCCAGATATAACTATTTGTATACTATACCATCTATTTTGTTAGTTTTTGAAATTCCTTTTTAATTTTATTTTCACTTAGTTGTTATGTAGCCTTTCACTTCAAAAGTGTTGGATTGGAGATGGACTATCACATCTCTCCTTACCCTCAGTTTCCATATTACTCTGGACTCAGAAGGCAAATATCAGATTTTATTTTATCTTGATAACCAGCTACTTATTTAAATATTCATGTATAATGCTTATCATCTTTTATATAATTATCAGTTTTGTAAAGTATTCATGTATAACCTTTAACATGTTTTATAGCATTATCAGTATTTTAAAGTATCCATGTCATGTAAACATGACAGTTGGATTTGGTTTCTATTATTCTGTTACTCCTAGTTTTACTATCTATAATTAATATTTACATGATAAACATTTAATTGTCATCTCCTTGCATAGATACTCATATATTTGTCTTATTTTAGCCCTGATAAAGATCTACATTCAGGGATCGAAACGTTGGTTTTTGATAAAAAAAAATCCTGACAATCAACCAACATATTTAATTGAATTTATTTTGTTAAATCCTAGAATAAAGTTTCTAATTACTTTTTTTAAAACTAGTTCCTTCTGTCGCAGCATTTTCTTTGTAGTCAATTTCGTTAATTCCAGAAAAACTCTTTTAGCTTTTGCCTTATTCGGACACACAGTTTTGAAAAATGTACTTTTATGATTGCTCAAAACTAATTGAATAACACACATATTATCAATAATAATATGAACAAAAGTTTTACTAATCGCAGGTTTATCGAGATAGTTGGTAACATATTTGGCCTTTCTGGCCATTTGGTGTATTTACTCAAACAAATCTAGGTAAGTTGATTTTTTCTGGATCCTATGATTACTCTTTTTTGTTTCTTCTTCTTTTTCTTATTAAAAACCACACTAATGAAATTATTAGCTCCAATATCATTTATTTAATCATTTATTTTAAATCAGTGTTTTTATAATTATTTTGTTCTAGGAAGAGCAACCAAACTTCTTGCTGATATTATCTACTCTTTTTGATTTATTTTTGGAAATATTTCTTTTATGACAATGTTGGAATTTGAAAAGCAAATGATGCTCGATGTTCTGAATGGTGACAGTCTTCTTATTGCTGCAAAGTAAGCTATTTGTTTCTCATCTCCAAAGCCTATAAGCCTTTTATGCCCCTCTTTAATACTTTTCCCTTTTTGCTATGGAGATAGGTAGGAGGATATTGTGATCAAGCCAAATTTTTGTTTTATGTTTTCAAAATATCTTTTGGTTTGAGAGCTGTGTATATTTGCCCTCCGGTCTGAGTTTAATCTATTATGAAATAGGTCAAGAACCAACACTCACTAAATCAGGAACCTTAAATCTCTCAACCCAAGCCCCAGATCCACAATCCTAAATCTCAACTCCCACTGAATCATTTACCCTTATGGCTTGAATTACCAACATAACATCCAATCCCATGTGTAGAACTGATTCCAAAAGTAGTCTTTATCAACCTTCAGAGGACCTGCTAGTGGTGGTAATTTATTGACATAGTTATTTACTGTTTGATATATAACTTATATAGGATTGTTTCTAATTTTTCTATAATTATTTTTATCAGCTAGTAAATCTGTTTTATGTTCTGAATAATCTTAATTAAATAATACACCTTTTCTTAGCAAAGCCAAGATCAATAATCATTTTACTTTTTACTTAAAGTCATAAGTTTAATTAACATTTGATTTCCAAATAATTAAAAAGTATTTACAAATATAATATCAACATCTTCCTTCTTTCGGAGAGATGCGTCAATGTTGTCTCGGCGCTAGTCGCTTAGATCGTCTTGGAGTGAAGGCATCTTCTCACTTCACTGTTCTCTCATTTTCTTCACCTCACTCCTAGTGTGCTGGTCTGATGATGACTTGACTTGGTTATCCAATGGCCAATGATATTACAAGTGGCACTTGTATTCACATCTTGCCAAAGGCTGGACAAGTCCCCTTGTCCCATACATGTTTAAGTCCACAAAATTAACATTGCATATAGGATGCAACATCCTGAATGATTTCTCTTTTATTTTTGTTTTTACCTATTTGGACCAAGACCTCTTCCTTAACCCTTGGATTAATTCTAGAGACCTGATGGTTTGCATCTTCACTCACCCTACAGAAGTTTAGTGCTTTTGGCAGTGAAAGATTTTGTTTTGTCAATAAAACTTTTTGAACTTGCAGGTTTTGAATTCTTAATATCAATTGATCACGTAATATTTCATCTTCAGAAACATTTGCAAAGTAACAGTTACTGACTTGTAAACCAAGTCTCCTAGCAAAATCAACAATTGACTCTTTACACTGTTGACGAAGGGAGCTGTAACAAAACAAAACTATCATATTTTAGGTTTAGATGAGGAACAAAATATTCGTTAAAAGCACTAATGAGAGAATCTACTGTAAACTCATATTGGGAAATATTTTTTAACGATCAATACCAAATGAGAGAAAGGTTGCTACTTAAACCTTGTTTCCTTTTTTGTCGACTCCTGCGACCACAGCATCTCTTTAAAGGTTTCCAATTTTCTTGATCATTTCCATTTACTTCTAATCTTTCAGGAATTGGAATTTGTTCCATATTGAGTCTTTTTAGTTCACGAACCTTACACTATGTCTTATGTTCTAAATAATCTTAATTACATAATACACCTCTTCTTAGCAAAGCCAAGATCAATAATCATTTTATAATTTTTTTTTGAAGTCATAAGTTTTAAATCTAATTAACATGGGTGCTCCAAATAATTACAAACTATTTACAAATATCCTATCAACAAGATCATTAATCTTTTCTTCATAAGAATCTTTATACATGATGACTAGTATCTTACTTTATCAGATTTTATTATTATAATTTTGTATTTCATTCCTTCCTTCCTCGATGGTGCTACAACTCTCGAAGAGTCAGGGCCGCCTGCAACTTCTTCCGCCAGTCCTCTCTATCCTGTGCTGCTGCTTGCCAATTAAGGAAGTCTAACATTGAGCGTGTCAGCTGTCACACTATCAGCCCATTGCAGAGTGGAAAATAATAATTTTGTAATTACATCTAAAAATTCTTTAGTTTCTTTTAAATTTTGATCAATTTGCCTTGTTAATTTGTCTTAGTTTGTTTTGTCTTTAGGTTTATTCAGAAAATTATGAATGCTAAGCTGACATTGTTTCTAATTGCGTTTTTGCAATTATCTGATATATTTTCGTTATTTAATACAGCATTTCCAAGTCAAATTCAACCTTTTCCATTTCAAATTCAACCTTTTCCATTTCAATTTCAACCTTTTCCAAGTTAAATTCAACCTTTTCCATTTCAATTTCAACCTTTTCCAAGTCAAATTCAACCACTTCTTCATGTTTGCCCGGTCTAACCCCTTACCTAAGCATATTACATTTATCATGACCAGGTATCCATTAACATTAATATTTATTTTAAAGTTCGAGTGAGAGGAGGTGGCACTATAATATTGAAAATGGTAACATTTTCGGATTTTTTTCACATGGGGGTCCAATTTTATGTCATCGGGGACGCTGTATTTGAAAAAAATTTCATTTTGTATTTTAGTGAGGTGGGGGGGGGGCGAACTATAAAAAAGTTAGAATTTCGGATTTATTACACAAGGGGTCCAATTTTATGTTATCAGGGACGTTGTTTGTAAAAACTATTCATTTTGTATTTTAGTGGCGGGGGGGGGGGGGGGACACTAATATTGATAATAAATTCGATTTTTTTTTCACATCAGGGTTAATATTATGTTATTTAGGACACTCTTTACGAACGATAGCCGAGTGTGTTTGAGCGCGACCCGCTTAAGCACGCTCGAGCCTAACGGTGGCGGTTCGAATCCACCCTGGGATGGTTGACTTTTATTTTGTGGAGGCCCCACGGAATAAATCTCGACCTAACCACCATGGTTAGAATAGGTTGGTTACACCTCTAGAGTAAACACTCTAGAGTAATTGGGTTGTCGTCAATGTTACAAAAAGAAATAGGAATCATCTCAGAAGGTATGACAAGCGCCTTCCCAACAACGATGCCTTTCCCAACCTCCTGGTCGTGACTTCTAGGCTCCATTATTAACTAATACTTAGGCACATTAAGTTTACTATTTCTTGTCAGAAAAACTATAAATACTAATATTGTTGGTTTTTGTATTATACAGTCGACTCCATTTTATTGGGACATTAAGGTAAAATTTTGTCCCAATTAGGCGGAGGACCCAATAAAGCCGAGACCATGAATCCACTTGTAAATGCAAATTAAAATTCCTAAATACGCCTAATCACTGGGCTACTGTACATGTATGATAATGGATGTCATACATTAGGCATATTTGGGGGAAAACCCAGTTAATAGGTGCATTTAGGTGTACCTATTCTCGTTTTGCTGAGGTCAAAATAATAAGATTAATTTAACTCTTAGCCAAAGTATCTGCCTTCTCATTACCTCTGATTCCTATATGACTTGGTAAACATAGAAAAAGAACCGTACAACCGGCCCTCTCCTTTGTTTTGAGTAAGGAAGCTATTAATGAAGGCCAACCAATTATCACCACACAACATAGTGAAGTCTTAACTTTAATTAACTTGGCGTTGGTCGCGTTGTGAGCATTTCGCTCACACTTGCTGAAAATCTTGTGTATTTAGCTTATTTATTTTTATTTTAATCTGATATTTTTTCTATTTGTCATTTATACATTAACTCACTTTAGGAATTTATTTTTGAAAAAAAAAATTAGAATTTAAGTATCCTCACAAAGAAGTATTCACCAGGCTGAGGATTGGGCACACTCGACTTAACCACGAGCACCTGATGTGCAAGAAACCTCCTCCTCAATGTACTTCCTGTGGGGTCCCACTCACAGTGAGCCATATCCTAACTGAATGCTAGGCCTACGAGACTTCCTGAGAGCAACTCTTAAAAGAAAACCTCAACGAAACTCTCCAAATGGAACAAAAAGCTCTAAGAATTAATTGCTTTTAATGCTGTTCCTCAAACAGAACAATATATTTAATAAAATATAACTTACTTTTTTAAATTGTAATTGTATTTGTATTGTATATTTCTTGTGTTCGTCTTGTATTTTATTTGTATTGTGTTTTTTTATTGTATATGTAAATTGTAATTCTATGGTAATTTTACTCCATTGTATTTAATTTTATTGCAAAATTATAAATTTGTATTATAGGGCAAAAATGGCCCAGGTGGTCGAAAAGCCCGAAATTATATATAAATAAATAAATTTAACTCTTTACCCCTTAACGGGCACATTTCGCTATTGTATTTGGTATCCTCTCATATTTGGATTATATGCTCCTATATTTGGAAGCAAATTGGTGTTATATATATTTCCCGCGGTACCTCAATTAATCGGTTTTGAAATCTTTTTGAAGAAAAAAAATGTTTGCCGGAAGTTATGGGCAATTGCCTCTCTAGAGGCTTATGCGCACACAGAGTATGCAAAATGCAAACCTGCCATGCAGCGCCGCGCCTCGGCCGCGGCGGTTGAGCCCTCTTCCCTCCTCAATTCTCGCCCGTTTCCCAAAAGAAACCCCTATCCTATTGCTATTCAGCAATTATATGATGGAAAGTAACAATACATTTATATGCAATAGGTTGTAAAACCAAAAAAAAACTTTTTTCAGTAAGTTCCGCGCGAGTTTTATACTTGAGAAGGATCTTTATACTCCCTAGCCATCTGCTCCATCATCAGGAACCGAAGATTCTTCAGATCCTCTTCGTCATCCAAATCAAATTCATAATCGAATCGATATATTCTATAAATGTTATTATTGATTCTGCATTAAAAAAATAAAAATAAAAATGTTTGAGAATTTTTTGAAAAAAATTTATTCATTCATTTTGCTACCAAATAATTCACTTTTAGGTTTAATATGGATATATTGATATAAAGTATAATTAGTTTCGTTTTAGATCAATAAAAAACCATTGAAAAAAAAATCAAACTTTTTTTGTCTAAAATTTTAAAACTTATTAGTCAATAACAAGTATGCGACAAAAAGATGTAAAGAAAAATCAATTTAAATGACATTATTAATGTATAAGTAAACGATTACATAACTTTATAATGTTGAAGAGAGTGATTGAGGAACACGATACAGAAACATTCACAAGGGCTTCTAGAAAGGCAGCCGAAGGGACAGGTACCTGGGACGCTCACAAGCCTCTCCGGAGGCCCGTATTCGACATTCTTCGGGATTCCTCGGCCCCGGGAGGCCGGAGACTCCCGATTTCTCATCACGAAACTCCTGAAATCTAACGGAACCCATAGGCACTATCGCCCCAGTCTTCCCGCCCGGTTTGAATATTTCTGAGTTCAGGCCTCCAGAGAGGCCAAAGACCGTTAAAGGATTAAAATGTATTTTAATATGTAGGTGTTTTAATATAAGAAAGATACAAGATGAAACAAATTAAAATAACTATTTGTGTACAATATAAATTATACTGATAAACACAAAATAAGAAATGACTCAGAACATGTTTTTACGTCAATTTTTTTAACAGGTAAGAATCAAGTGTGCATTGTTACACTCATTGTAAATTACGACCAACATAATTAGCCTGCTTCTTTAGGACGCATAAGGACTTTCTTCATTTCCTTTTTGTGAAAAAAAAAGGGACTAACCTTTTTGATGAGGTTTCTTGCTTCTGGTTGAGAAACGTGCGTGGTCTCAGATACTTAAGTTATTCGATTGACACCGGGTCTCATAGTTTTTTACAGTAAGTTCCAGAAAGTTTTGGCCCAATAAAGCGGTGATATTTTACCTTTATTTGATTCCATTTTATTAAAAATTGCTCAATTAAGCGGTGGTCCCAATTATCCGATGGCCCAATTAAACGGATTCGACTGTATATAGTAAGGGAAAGTATGGCGATCGTGAAAAATTTCAACTTCCGGTTTTCAACGGAAATACACGTCCCTTGAGTCCAAATAATCAAGTCCCGTGAAAGAGTCTGGATGTGTGTGAACAGATTAGCTCAAAAACTATAAACCGTACGAACTGGGAATTGGGTATTTTTGTAAGTATATGCCCACGATGTGACAGCCAAAATTTCATCAAAATTGATCAATTGGAGGAGCCACTTTATTTAATAAATTTTTTCTCAACAAATATTTCCTCAAAAATAGCTGTAACTATTTTAATCAAACTGGGTATTTATATCAATGTGTATGCCCCCGATGTGACAGCCAAAATTTCATTTCTTGTATTATCACTGATGAAAATAAAAACTTTTATTTAACATTAAAAAAGTTTATTTTACTCTAGAGAGTAAATACGTGATGCTCAAATTATTTAAAGCATTTAAGGTTAGAAGTTGTAAAGTTGTAAACAATAAAAGAAATTTGAGACTGAAGTTGGATTTTCTTAACATTCAAATAATTTAAAAACATAAAAACAATCTACCAAAATATGTTTCTGATAGTTTAAAAACACCAAAGCACATCCTCTTCTTTCCATTTGGGTTACTTATTCCTCCAGCCTTTACACTAACATTTTGGCTCCAACATCGTCTCAACAGAATATGAAGTAAAACTTTGGGCATAATAAACCATATTGTATTATTTTGGGACATTTTTACTATGTATATGTTGTACGTGAGTTTCATCAAGCTTGTGAACTTTTCAGTTTTTATACAAGACATTTTTATTTTTATTTTAACCTCAGATAATTTTATTTTTGTTTTAGAAATTTTCATCCTTATTTTAGGGATTTATATTTTCATCACAGATATTCAGATTTTCATTCTTATTTTTTTTAACAATAGATAATGGTTATTTTTATTTTTGATATTACGACTTTCATTACCTTTATCTACTATCATGTTATTTACTTAGTTCAGCTTGAGTCCTGAATTTATTTGATTATTTGTGTTTCACTGGGTCTTTACCTTCAATTTCTAGCTAGTTTTATATTGAGCAATGACTTGAATTTAAATGACTAATGTACACCCGGCTATTAGATATTTTTACTCTTATTATAAATATTTTTGTTTTAGAGATATTCAGATATTTATTATCGTTATTTATACTCTTATTATTTTGTTTAACTATACATAATGTATTTTTATTATAGATATTATGATTTTCAGTACCACTATTTACTATTATTTCAGTTACTTTGTTCTACTTGAGTTCGAACTATATTTGATTACTTGTGTTTAATCATGTTTATACCTTCAAATTTGAGTTACTTTTATATTGAGTAATAACCTAAATTTTTAATATCTATTTCAAATCACAGAAATTTTAGCATCTCCTATTCAATGCTTGAATCATAACCATGTGTTGTACCTTACCAAACTACCGTTTTCGCCAAATAATGTTTCAAACAATCCTTCATCTACGTACCTTTCTTCACTTATTTCTACCCCCTGTAATATCTAAGATATGACTAACATTTTAAGTGCATGTCAAATAAACGCACAACTCCTTATTGCTCACTTTGATGAATTTCAAAAATACTTCCTTGACAACTTTCATCAGATTATCGCTATATCCGAAACCTGGCTAAAACCACAATACCACTTATACACTGACGACCTCCAAATTTACCTATCGTTCCATTTTTCCAAAATGCTAGAGGCAATCCGAAAAGTACAAGAAGATATAAATAGCATCAATGCCTGGGCAGAAAAAAATGAGTTAAGACTGAACGTACAAAAAACTAAGGCAATCCTAATTGGCTCCAGGCATCTTCTTAATTCCCTTCTTTACTACCCCTTACTCCGCCTTAATAATCAAACCATTAATTCCCAATCCTATGTCAGAAACCTTGGAGTGATCTTTGACCAGCTCTTGTCATGGAGTAACCATATTTCCGAAATCACCTGAAAATCCTTAGCTATCCTCAAACAATTCCTTAGATCACGTGATTGCATGTCCTCAAAAACCCATTAACTCCTAGTTTCCTCTCTTATATTTCCCCATTTTGATTATGGCTGCCGGGGGACTGTCTGGCTTGCATGAGATGAGGTTAAAGAGACTAATGAATTGCTTCATTAGATTCGTCTTCAGTGTCCCCTGGCGCTCCCACGTCTCAAGTTACTATGCTGAATTGAAATGGCTCTACCCAGTTTTTCGGCGGCAATACTTCCTGGGTGTATATCTTTTCCAAACCTTCAGAACCAAGAAACCTCCTTATGTCCTCAATTTGTTCAAACCCTGCTCCTCTATACATTCCCTAAACACCAGATCTTAAACCTCTAACCTGTATATCCGTTTCTACCGAACTGCCTCCTTTACAAAATCCTTTATCATCCGCCCCCTTCTGGAATTCCTTACATGTCTCCACCCGTAAAACTTCATCCCTCAATTCCTTTAAAACCCAACTATTCCGCCACCTCCTTAATCTTTAATCTTCTGTAAGTATGTAAAATAGAGAAACCAACATAGAATTTTTATTTATGATTTATTTGATATATTATAGTTTTCAAGCTCAAAAGCTGATCAAATTTTTTGTTCTTGTTATCCAAATGTTTTTTTGTTTTGTTTTTTAATATTTTGTATCAGTGTTTTCTCTTTACATTTACTTGTATCTCAATTCTTAACATTTTTGCTTTTCTTTTAAACTAACCAGACAAATGGCTCTGGATTTGACCATATTCTGTTATTTTTAGGGGACTAGATGTCCCAGAATAAAAAATTTTTTCTTTCTTTATTTCTTTTCTTTCTTTCAAAACCGTTGATCTCTTCAACCCAGATTTCCCTCACCAATTACTCTTTCTTGCGCCATGATACATCTATTATTTATTATATTTATTTATTTATTGCCATCCCTACCATGCTTAAAAGGCAATACGGGTTTTGGCACCATAATACATCTAATCGCAAGGGAGGCGGTGTCGGACTATACGTCCATGAAAGTCTTAAGGCCAAAGTCCTTCTTCAGTCTCTCTCCCACGACGTTCCTCATGTTGAATACATGTTCGTTGAAATTTCCTCTATTTCCTTCCTCTGTTACTCGCTGTAATCTGTAGACCTCCCCGCGCCCCATTCGACAACCTCTTTCAATCCTCCCTTGTCAATCTGGGTTCTAATTATTTTAACATCATTATTACCGGCGATTTCTATGTAAACATACTTTCCGAATCCTCCGAGAAGTCCTTTCTAACCGACCGCCTATATTTCCTCAATCTTTACCTAGTTCCCTACTATCCATCACATCACACGCAATACTCTGTTACTGATATGCATTACACAATACTCTGTGTACTGATACTTGGCTAGACCTTTGCATCTCTGATTCTCCCTTCAAAATTATTTCCTCTTCGCAATGTCCTGTTCCTTTTCTCTCATCACATGACCTCATCCAGATTTCATACGACCTCCCCCTCAAACGTTTTACTCCTAAGGTCATATCATCTCGCAATCTAAACCACCTTTCCTATGAATCCCTTCAATCCGATCTCAACGCCCTCCAATGGGATATCTTATATTCCTATGATTCTGTTGGTTTCATGGTCTCCTATCTCACCTCAAATTTGAAATCCATTTTTGATATCCAAGCTTCCCTGAAAACCCGAACTCTACGTCTTCCTGTTGCCCTATGGCTGAATTCTTAAATAAAGGATTAGATGAAGAAGGAAAAGAAGGGAAGCTGCAAGACGCAAGTATCGGTGTACCCATTTGGCAGCTGATCATGTGTTTTTCAAAATACTTAGAAATGCGACCCAATCTGAAATCCGACGAGCTAAATCCCTCCACTTCCAGAATGCCCTCTCCAATGCCCACGATCCTAAAAGCAAATGGAAAATTCTTCGTCAATTGTCCCTCCTTGGTTCCAATACTTCAAGTTCCCTTCCGTTCACTCCAGATGATCTCAATAACCATTTCTCATCCGCTTCTTTTTCATCCCAACCTGCTGACATCAATCATCATAATTTCAATCCGGAAAACTTCTTTTTTTCCCACATAACATACAATAACCTTTTTACCACAATCTTAAAATTCCGCACCAACGATTATGGCCCTGATTATGTTCCAGTAAAGCTAATAAAGTCCTGCCTCCCCTCACTCATTCCTGTTCTTTATCATATTTACAACTTCTCGTTATAAAACTCAATTTTCCCTTCTTCCTGGAAAACCGCTCTCGTCCGACTTTTGAACAAAACCTCAAACCCCTCCACAATGAATGACCTCTGTCCTATTTCCCTTCTTTCCAATCTCTCTAAACCATTAGAACACCTAGTTCAAAATCAACTATCAAATTTCCTAGAACGGTCCCTCCTTAACCCACTCCAATCTGGTTATTCAACTCAATCCGCTCTCCTAAAAATTACTGATGACCTCCAAACCTCCATCGAACTCCGAAAACTAAATATTCTTATCCTTACCCTTTTCCAAAGCCTTTGACACAGTCGATCATAACAGCCTTCTTACAAAACTGCAAAAACTCCACCTATCTAGCAGCGCCTTACATTGGTTCACATCTTTTCTTTCAGTCACAGTATGTAGTTGTTCCCGGTCAACCTCCATCCAAAACAGCTCTCCTCTCCTGTGGTGTCCCTCAAGGATCCTCTCTATCCCCCAATCTGTTTGCTGTTTATATCAATGACCTTCCTCTTCTGATTCATCACTCCAGATACCGTATCTATGCTGACGATTTCCAAATATACCTGTCTTTCCCACCTTCCGAGTTGGTGCCAACGATGAAAAAGCTTCAGGAAGATGTTAATCGAATTAGTCTCTGGGTAGAGGCTAACAAGTTGAAGCTGAACGCTGAGAGAACAAAGGCTATTCTAATAGGCTCCAAACACCTCCTAACAACCCACCCTTGTACCTAAATGATAATCCCATCAAATTCTAAACAATAGTCAAAAATCTTGGTATAACCTTTGACCAAACTCTTTCCTGGAAAAACCATATCTCCAATACCTCGCAAGTCGCAACATTTCGGTCTTAAAGCAACTAAACCATCTCTGTGACCTTTCCCTTTTGAAACATGCAGTCTTCTGGCCACCTCTTTGATATTTCCCCACTTTGACTATTTTTGCACAGTGTATGGAGGTATCTCAGTGGATCTCGTCACAAAACTAAAACGTTTAATAAATTGTTTCATTTGATATATATTTGGGATCCCAAGAGACGTCTCCACATCGCCTTTTTGCGAAAAATTAAAGCAGTTATATCCTTCCTACCGCAGTAAGTATTACCTGGCATCCTTCCTTTTCCAGGTTATCTAATCTCGCCGTCCATCATATATCTCTTGAACTTCTTCATCCCATATCCTCGGTACATTCCCGCAATTCCCACTCTAGGTCTTCAGATCTATATACACTGGCCCACTGAACTTCAGCTTTTGATAGATCTTTCATTATCTAGTCCTCGTCCCTATGGAATTCCATTCCCCTTTCATCCGTAATTCCAATACCCTCTCCACCTTTAAATCCCACCTATATCATCACTTCGTAGCCATCCAGCGTCCTTTTTAAACCGATGGAAGTTCTTATTTTATTTTTTCTTTTGTTTCCTTTTTTTAGAAAATAGAAATACTACTTAACCTACCTATAAATAAGTGTGTAAATATGTATATATTATTAAACTTCTCTTTTTTGAACTAGAGGTTCCCTAATTGTTTGAAATTACTTTTGTATCATTTAAATTTGTTTATTTAAACTTTAAGGCTCTAAAGCCCTCTTTGTATATTATTTAATTTTGTTCTGAAGGGACAGGTCCCAGAACAAATAAATAAAGAATTTATTATTATTATATGCAATTTGTTTGTTTTTAATTATTAGTTTTAATAATAATATAATAATAATGCTTTATTATTTATAAAAAAGAAAAAACAAAAAAAAAACCCAAAGCATTTACGGCTTGGGACGTACCCTTCAGCCGGAGTGGTGTTGACATAGCAGGAGAAAAATAAAATAAAATAAAAATAGAATCTCAAATGCAAAATTAATTTCCTGAGAAAAAAAAAAGAAAAAGTAGAAAATTTAATTGCAAAATTAATTTCACTACTTATAAAAAATAATAGTATATAGTATTTACAACAGAAAAAATGCCTATACAAAAAAACAAATTAATATTTTCTTTTAAATTTTACATAAAATAATGTATAAAAAAAAATAAGTGTAATAATAAATGATGGTATGAAGTTGTAAATAAATAAAAAAAAAAAAAAAAATACGATATAGAAAAGAAGGTATACAATGACTAAATATAGAAATACTACTTAACCTATCTATAAATAAGTGTGTAAATATGTATATATTATTAAACTTCTCTTTTTTGAACTAGAGGTTCCCTAATTGTTTGTAATTACTTTTGTATCATTTAAATTTGTTTATTTAAACTTTAAGGCTCTAAAGCCCTCTTTGTATATTATTTAATTTTGTTCTGAAGGGACAGGTCCCAGAACAAATAAATAAAGAATTTATTATTATTATATGCAATTTGTTTATTTTTAATTATTAGTTATTAAAAAACATTAAAAGTCAGGATTAAATAATAATTAAAATTATTTATTAATTTAAATTTAATTTTAATAAAAACATTATCTTCATTATTTTTTCTTGTAGGTATCATTTTCGATCAAGAACTTCTTTAAATAGGTACTTACTTTAGGGGTTGAGGTGGTGTTAACGTTTCCTGATTTTTCTGTCTCATTGGTTTTAATACTGGTCGAAATACAACTATACTTAAATAAAGTTGTTTCAAACTACTAATAAAGTAACTTTCTATTTTTTTGTATTTTTACTTTTAGAGGTTTGAGCATAGAGACAGTTATTTTAAATCTGATCAAAGTTTATTCTGATCCTGGCAACCTTGTGCTTGTTCTTGGAGCAACCTCTGAGGAAGAGAATTTTTTTATTTCAGAATTACAGAAAATGGAAGTCACTCCTCTACCGAAAATTATATCTGCTGAAGTATCTAATTCAGAAAGGTATGTTATTTGATTATCTTCTGTATGCTATTTCTAAAATGTGTTATTATGTTGGTCGGCCATATTTTTTTTTATATTTATCATATTCGATGATTGATGTATCATTTTAAAGATTTTCATCCCCTCCCATCAGGGAAAATAATGAAATTCCCTAGCTATAAAGCTATAAATAAATTAAAACTTTATATCCATTTATTTCATCTAAATGCAAACGTGAAAGTTCTCTGTATTTCCTACAAAATGAAAAAGAAAAAAAAATGAAAATCGGATGTGTCGTTCTATAGACATTAGCTTCAGCATGGCCTGAACGATGAATTTTCTCTTCTGAAATATTTTTTATGTAGCCACAAGCACTAACTTCTATAACATTCTTTGTTAGTTTGCTATGATTTTCCCCCTGTTTAAAGATTATTTTTAAGATAATAAGTTAAAAACTAAGAAAATGTGAAATTTTTACTTTGGGAACCATAGCAATGTTCCAGTATCCATCTTCTACATATTGTTTCTAAAAGGTTGTTTTGTTGTTACTCTGTAACATTTTTTATACTCAATCCTATTAGTGGTATAATTTGAAAGATTTCCTTCCTCGCCCATTAGGAAAAATAGTCAAAACCCAGGAGAAGAGCTATAAATTTTATTTTCGAATAACTATTGATTTTATTACAATTATATAATGCTAAAGTGAAAGGTGTACCAAATGACAAAATAAATAAATAACTCAGGCCATCATTGAGGAAGTCTTTTGAGTTTTGTTCATGCTATAGTTTTTATAAAGAAAGAACAACTAAATTCTTTTCTGTGGAATTTGTTGTTTTTTTCTTTTAGTGTGGCTATGTGCACTCCGACCTCCTGGGTCTATTGTGCGCCTAACTTGTCTGAGTTCTAAATTGCTATGTTTAGAGCATCTGTAAATTTGAGCAAATTTGTTGGGTTGACCAGTTCATTAGTACTTGGGTCAGGTAGGTTTACCTCGCCAAAGATGCTGAATCTTAGCCTAACAAGTCGTTCACACCAGCTTATGATGTGATAAGCTGTCTCATCTTCCTTGCCACAGAATCTGCAGATAGGTGAGTCTGCGAGTTTGAGCCTATGCATATGTTTATTAAGTTTACAGTGTCCTGTATAGATCGCTATAATTCTTTTGAGTGCTTTCCTGTCCAAGTTCAGTAGAGTATCACTTCTTTTGACAGAGTAGCCTTTTAAGAAGAATTTGGAGTGATATTGTGTTTTGTCATTCCAATTCTGTTTTTTCATTGCACCATAAATTTCCCCTATCCTTCTTTTGGCATAGCTTAGGCTTATGCCAATTACTGGTTTAGGGTTTATGGGTCTTTTGGCTGAGCCTTTTCTTGCTAGCATCAGCTTTTTCATTGCCCTGGATTCCAGAATGTCCAGGCACCCATTCGACTCTAACTTTATTGCTTTCAGCTAATTTGTTGAGCGCATTATTACAAGCTTTGACAATCTTTGATTTGACTGCATGATTTTTAATTGCTCCGATGGCTGCTTGGTTGTCAGTAAAAATAGTTATATTTCTTATTGTTATTTTCTCAGCCAGCATCTCTGAAGCGCACTGGTAGATTGCTAATACTTCAGATTGAAAGACTGTAGTATGTTTCCCCAGTGAGATTGATGTACCTTTGTTGGGTTTATCATCTCTCCAGATTCCCGCTCCAGATCCTGTCTTGGTTAGCGAGCCATCTGTGTAGCAGTTGATTCCTTTATATTTTTTATATGGTTTCAAATTGTTTATTATAGCTTGATAATTAATATCCAGGAATTCACGACTTTGTAGATCAGAGTGCATTGACAGCACTTGATCACTTTCGATCTTCCCGTATATCTCCCAGTGACCCTCCCTAGAGTTTGTTCTAGGGGAGTTGTTTTGTTTTGCTATCCTATAAAAGGATTTCATTGCTTGAGCCTCCACTTCTGTCTGCAGTGGTGTTAAGTTTAGCATCACTTCCATTGCAGCTGTTGGAGTACTTTTCATTGCTCCTGTTATCATGAGGCATGCTAGCCTCTGTAATTTGGTAAGCAGGATTTTATTTTTTCTGTTACCTGCTTTGTGCCACCAAAGCAGAGCTGAATATAGAATCATTGGTCTTATTGCAGTTAGGTACAACCAATAGACCATTTTTGGTTTTAGTCCCCATTTCCCGCCTATTGCTCTTTTGCAGGTCCATAGGCATTTCAGGGCTTTGTTAGTCGTTGTTTCAACGTGTTTGGCCCAGTTGAATTTATGATCCAGTGTTACACCCAGATGCTTTACTTCTTTAGATGGTGTAAGCTGGTATTCATTTAGTTTAGGTAGTTTTATGTTTATTTTTTTCCTTTATGTAAAG
This sequence comes from Aelia acuminata, assembly GCA_911387785.2. NCBI lineage: Eukaryota > Metazoa > Arthropoda > Insecta > Hemiptera > Pentatomidae > Aelia > Aelia acuminata. Next base: position 115,425,385 of record OU426978.1, read on the forward strand.
ATACAGATGTGTATTTTTTGTGGGTTAATATTTAACCCATTTTCTTTACACCAGTTTTGTAAAGTTTTTGTTGCAGTTGTAAGTAGGTCAGAGAGTTCGCTCTGATGTTTTCCTTCAATGAGGATTGCAAGGTCATCTGCGTACCCCTGTGTATAGAAGCCTGGGTCGTTTAGTTTCACTAGTAGAGAGTTCACTACTAGGCACCACAGTAATGGCGAGATCACACCTCCTTGTGGGCATCCTCCCTTGGGTTTTATCCATAATTTGGCATGTCCCAATTCTGTTTGCAAAATCCTTTCCTCCAGCATTCCTTCTATCCATGTGGAGGAGATTTTGTCTATGTTCTTTCCCTTATAGCGTTCTTTATGACGTTATATGGTGTTTTGTCAAATGCGCCTTCTATGTCAACAAAGGTGCCACTTGTAATTTATTTTTGGTTTAGGGATTTTTCAATCCTTGACACCAAGTTGTGCAATAATACCTCGCAGGATTTACCTGCTTGGTATGCATATTGTTTTTCATGTATCGGATTTGTTTCCGATATCTGTTTTCTCACATGTCTATCAGTTATCTTCTCTAACGTCTTCATTAGGAATGATGATAGACATATGGGTCTTCAGACAGATTTCCTTCCTTGCCCATTAGGAAAAATAGTCAAAACCCAGGAGAAGAGCTATAAATTTTATTTTCGAATAACTATTGATTTTATTACAATTATGTAATGCTAAAGTGAAAGGTCTACCAAATGACAAAATAAATAAATAACCCAGGCCATCATTGAGGAAGTCTTTTGAGTTATGTTCATGCTATAGTTTTTATAAAGTTTTTAGTTTATATAGTTAAATAGTTTTTTTAATGTTTAATGCTATAGTTTTTATAAAAGAACAACCAAATTCTTTTCTGTGGAATTTGTTGTTTACTTAGTCTCATTCTTTGGCAACAATGTCATTGATTATTATCGTGTGCAAATTATTCACATGGGCCAACTAGTATTAATATACTGTTTAATTATACTTTTAAGTTTTTGAACTAATCTTTAATTTTTTAAAATTGCTACTAGTTGGACCAGGTTTCGCACAAAAATTCATACATATTTCAATTTTACATCACTGTTCAGTAAAACTATTAATTAGTTGTTGTTTATCATCTCTTTGCATAAAGATCAATGTGGTATAAATTTTGCAGCTGTTTTTTACTGATCAGTGTTAAATCACATTTAAGAAAAGAGCTTATCCGAATACCTTGAAAATCAATCTTTATATGCAGCATACAAGTACATTTAAACGGTCCTCAATAAATGAAAAGCCAATAATTTGCTTTTATTAAATCCTAAAAGACATGATCACCATCAGAATTTTTTCATCTCCCACTTTTCTATGAACGAAGAAAGTGTTTTGTCCACGTCCTACCCCCCTAAGGCCTATTGGAGGCGACTCGCACTGACTGGGTTTAGGAGTGATAACCCTGCCCCATGTACGTATTGAGAATCACAGTGTTGTTACGCAGGATATCAGAATGTGGTTTGGTCCATTTACAGATTGCTTCAGGTTAAGAAATAATGGTCCTCAGGACCTGCTGACTCTGAGCAGCCATAACTCATGGACCAAACCACCAAACCAGTTGTCACTCTCCTTGAACCCGAAAGAGCTGATGCAATCGGTTGGCGAGGAGGGACATTGCCTAATTGGCCCTGATGAGATCTGGTATGGGGCTATGGCTGGCTACCGCTACACCATGAAGACCATGGTTTGCAGCCATTGAGATTTGGGCTACCCCCTCCAAACTGTCTATGCTCCTGCAAGCAACACCAATGTCTCTAAGAAGACCACACCATGCTGTCAAAGGTATCAGTTGGCCTTCTGTGCTAACCAAAATACAAAATAAAAATATATATATATTTTAATTTTTTTTTTTTTTTTCCAGGGAAAAGTTATATTTAGATGGTGGTCTCCTTTTTATTTCATCTCGAATTTTAGTTGTGGATCTTTTAAAAGAAAGAGTACCCATTTCTATGATAACTGGATTTATTGTTATGAGAGCACATCGCATACTAGAGTCTTGTCAAGATGCATTTGCATTAAGACTTTTTCGGCAACAAAATCAAGCAAGTTACCATTCATACAAATATATATGCTAGAAAATATTAAAAAAAATAAAAAAATTGGGTAATACTGCATGTTAAACGGGGTAGAATGGCACAGAAACAAGTTTCCTATCTCAATCTGTTGAGGAGATAGATTTTTTTTTTTTTTTAAATCATAATTTTTCTGAAAAATGACAGTTTTGTCTACTTTGGTTTAGCGTAGAAACAAAAACGATGATATTTTCTTAATCAGCATTAAATTTTCTAAAAGAGGAGATGGGTCTGGTTATTTTAAATCCACTTTCAATGGGACTATTAACGCGCTAAACACAAAACATTTATTAAAACTTTGATTTTTAATTGTTTTTGAAAATTCCTCACTCCCCACTGGAGCACCCTAGAAGCTGTCAAATTTCCTAAAAACTGCAGAATTTAGTTAGCTTTTAGTGGTGTAACCCATGATACAATTGCACTTCATCTTTTGAGTCTAAAAGAAGTTTTTCTGATAAAAAACACGCTAGAGAATGTCACTGCTGGGGCAATGAGGAAGCAGTGATCAAATATCTTCTCTTTTACTCATCCCAGAACATTCAAATAAAAACCAATCTCTTTAGACCTTAAATTAAGGTTATTACAACTATAAACTTAAAAATAAGTATTACGGTCCATGTAACCCTTCAAAGTTTCAAGTGGTAATTTAAAAAAAAACGGGTTTCCGAAAATTATTTTTTACAAGAAGGCAAATGACTAAGTGTTTGTATTTTTTTTATTTGATAGATAAAGGTAGGCACTAGAAATTCACAAAGTTTCAAGCTGTTTTTTTACAAAGCTTGCGCGGTTTTTTTAATACAAATTAATTTCCAAAATTTCAAAAGTTTAAAGCTTGATATCTCTGTTGGACAAGAAAATAAAAATTTGAAATTTAGCCCAGATTTAGTCCCTATGTTGAGGATTGAACTGTCAAAATTTCATTTTGTGGACTCAACTAATTGCAAGGATATATAACATTGAAAAGTACTAAAATAAGTATAATATCCAAAGCACTAAAACCACATATTTTTCTTTCCATTTTTTTCCTCTTTGTTATATTGAAATTAATCTATTACAGATTATTAAAGCAACTATTCATAAATTTACCTTTATTTTTATGTCTTGTTAGCATTAGGAAGCTATGAAATCTTATCACAAAATGCTTTCCTAATATTGTAGTTCGCCCCTGCTCCCCCACTCTTTGCTATGGTTAGTTGGTTTGTTGTGAGCTATTTGTTTTCAGTGCATTACTTAAAGGGACCCATGCTTCATCATTTCTGCTCTATTGATATGAATTTTTTGGTCAGTTATATTGTCAACCAAACACGTATTTTTTTCTATTTTTGTGCTCTGTGTCAAATCGAATATCTCCTCTTTAACTCATTCTAGAACATTTTTACAAAGAACAATCTGTACCCCTACAAATTTCCAAGCGGTAATTCTAAAAAAAACGGGTTTTCGAAAACTTTTTTTACAAGAAGGTAGATGGCTAAGGGTTTGCTATTTTTCTATTTAGAAGATAAAGATAGAGTCTCCAAATTCACATTTCAATCAAGGTTTCAAGCTGTGGACAAGGTAGCACGGTTTTTTATTTTTAAATTCTTTAAATTTCCAAAATGTCAAAAGTTTCATAGTTTAATTTCTCTGTTAGGCATTAAAATAAAACTCTGAAATTTGGCCCAGATTTAGTCCTTGGGTAATGGATTGAAATTAATTTAAATATAACTAAGGGGGAAAAAAACGGAAAGAAAATAATAGGGGAGAGCGGGGTTGGTTGGCAACAGTTTTCACTTTGTTGATTATTGGGTCGTTCCTGCTAATATAATCCCAATAGGGCTGATACCACTTTAAACTCCATGTTTTAAAGTACTTCAAGTACTTTTTTCACCACATAATATTTAATACTAAGATCATAGAAAATTGAAGAATTTGTCAATCCAGAGTATGCCAATTAACCCCATATGTGGGCAGGTTGGCCTAGAAGGTGGGGTTGTTTAGCCATCTCACTCAAGTACTGCCTGACAAATATTATTGCTATTAAAAACTGCACTATAATGGTATAATAATTATGAATAGGTTTTTAACAGCTTTTAAGGGAAAATAGAATGACAATAGAATAAGATAGAAGTTTAGACTGTCGTCACTTTCTGCATAAGAAAAATTGCTCTCATCCTCCTTGCTGGAACTAAACACAACTTGTTGCCTTCATCAAAATGGTGAATAAAAAACAATGTATTACAGAATTTATTGAAGTATATAAGTCCTTCTCATGTTTGTGGAAGGAATATTCCGCACGCAGCAGTTATATTTTTACTGCATCTATTGCGATAAATAATTATATTGGTGTTTGTTAGCATATTTTATTTATAAGTATTAAATTGGCTTGCGCAAGCCAGTTTGTGCTATTGATTTGAGCGTGTAAACGCACCTTAAGGCAAGTAATTGGAGGGATTGGTTTTTAAGAATTGATGTGTGTTGTTCTTCAATTGTTGTTTTTATTTTTGTGATGCAAACATTGATAAATAATGAAGGCGCATGTAATGAAACTATACAGGGTGTTTCGGAATTGCACGGCACTATTTTAGGTACGTGTTCTCTAACACAAAATAAACAAAACAGTTCATATTAACATATATCTCAAACTCATTTATTAAACAGATATCAAAGGTTAAAGATTTATTATTTATTTACTGCATTAAGACTGACTGTACAACGTTTAACGTGTTTAATACTAAATAAAAGGTTTTAATCACCTGATAAACAAATGAACGATAAGCAATGACAGTAGTTGCTCATCTGGTTGTCTAGTTCTGTGTGTTTTAGTGTGAGTGAATCTTGTGACACAGTTCAATTTATGATTATCATGGGAGATGCCACAAATTTATTCACTTTTGATGAACAAACAGACATGCTTTTAACTTATGGCGAGGTACATACAAACGGTGCTGCTGCTGTTCGAAGATATCGTGAAAAATTTCCTAACCGAAGAATACCAAATCGTAAAACGTTTGAGGCCATTGAAAGACGTCTTAGGGATAATGGTACGCTAAAACCTATACGAGTGAACACCGGTCGACAACGATTTCGACGAACTGCAAACGTAGAAGAAGAAATACTCGATGCTGTTCAGTTATCTCCTACTACTAGTACCAGAAGATTGTCACGTCGTTTCGATGTTTCCTCTACCAGCGTATGGCGAACTTTACGCGAACAACAATTATATCCATTTCAAGTATCAAGTAGGCAAGATTTGTTACCACAAGATTATAACAAGCGCAGAAATTTCTCCCAGTGGTTTATTCGACAATGCACACGAGATCCTAACTTCCTGAACTGCATTTTGGTTACTGATGAATCTTGCTTTACAAGAAACGGGATTCTTAATTTTCGAAATACCCATACTTGGGCCGAAGAAAACCCTCATACGACTGCTGTTGGACATTACCAACATACATTCTCTTTAAATGTCTGGTGTGGTCTTCTAAGCGACAAAATCATCGGCCCCTTCTTTTTGCCACCTAGGCTGTCAGGTATATCTTACTTGCATTTTTTGCAAAATAATCTGCATGATATTCTAGAAGATATTCCGCTAGGCATTAGGCAAAGGCTGTGGTTTATGCATGACGGTGCTCCAGCTCACTTTTCTCATAGTGTCACTGATTATTTAAATGCAACTTATGGAGACCGATGGGTTGGTCGAAACGGACCTGTTAAATGGCCACCACGATCTCCGGATTTAACGCCATTAGATTATTTTGTGTGGGGCTGGATGAAGTCTATGGTTTATTCTGCGGCAGTTGACACGCAAGAAGAGCTAAGAAATCGGATCGTGGAAGCCGCAGTAACTATCAACCACCATCCTGATGCTATACGAAGAGCCAGAGAAGCATGGATTCGTCGTGCTGAATGTTGCATTCAACAAAACGGAGGCGCCTTTGAACATTTACTCTAAATGTTGTAATAATAATAAATAAATAGTAATAATAAATCTTTAACCTTTGATATCTGTTTAATAAATGAGTTTGAGATACATGTTAATATGAACTTTTTTGTTTATTTTGTGTTAGAGAACACGAACCTAAAATAGTGCCGTGCAATTCCGAAACACCCTGTATATTATAAACTTATAGAATTTGGATATTTGTTCTCTAATTTAGTAATTTGATTAAATAAATTTATTGGTGGACTAGTAGTTTATTATATTTTCTAGGTATTTAGACAGTTTATAAGTTGAAGAATCGATCAAAGAAACTATATGTCTAACTGGTTTACCATTTTTGTGATTTTTAACTAATGAATATAATTTAAGAGAACTTGTTATAAGTTTTAGGTATGTTTTGGTGTCTTTTTAGTTTATATTATTTGAGTTTTCCTATTGCTATTTTGGTATCAATTATTAATTCTGTAGGTGGTGATCAAAGGATTTGCCTAACACAATAATGTCCTATAGGTACACCTGGCATACTTCCCATGATAGGTGTCTTAAAATATTTTCCATGAGTCTTTCAAATGTTGCAGAGACCAAACATGATCACCATAAATTGCCATCGCCCAGTTACTACTGAGAATGCCGTCTTTTTCTTATCTTAAGGAGCCAAACCAACTTGTCAGTAACCGCTCCAGAGTTCCAAACTCAAAAACAGCTTTAAACCTTCTAATGTATCCAAAATTTCATCAATTATAGGAAGTAATAGCTGTCATTCTTGATAACGTTATTCCAAAGGTGATAGTCCACACCAAACCTGGTAGAGCCGTCTTTCTTCTACACCAGTAGGATAGGAGAAATTCAAGGACTATTTGAAGTCTAAATGACACCATCAGTCTCCATCTCCTTAGGAATCCATTCAAACTCCTTTTGTTTGGCCAGTGGTAGTATTCTTGGTACCTGGTCTTGCTTCTTCATCTATCTTGTGCTAGACAAGGCCTACCTGTTCTTTTGGAAGTTCCTGCAACTGTGATCTCTGATGTCGTGACTGACATAAAACTGATGTAGCAGTTATACATGTGCCTCACCATGGTTCCTTTTCTCGGAGTAAAGGGAAGGCTGTTTAAGGTGTTTGTTTTAACGTCACTTTATGCCACTAAGGCTAATCAGATGCTGCTACAGTGGGAGTCCTAAAGTTTGCCTATCCAGGTATAACTAGGATTGGGATCTTCAACGAGTACCTGGCATCGTACAGGCTCAGTACCTCCATTTTACGTCCTATCCGAGGGACGGCATAGACAAGGATTTTTCACTCCCATTAAAAAATCCTAGGGCTACCTCGGGAAGCGAACTTGCGACCTTTAGTATTGTAGGTTTCTATGCTAACCACTACACCACAGGTGACCCCTCTTTTTATTTTTTTTAAAGTTATTTACAACAATAAACTTAATAAAGGTCATACTGAAACTTTTAGTCTAGGATGCGATAATCATTCTACATTATGGCCTTCAAATATGAAATTGATTTAATAATTAAAATTTTCAATTTATACTTACTTTTGTAAGAGTTATAAGATGATCAAGATACTTTCCTTTACTTAATAAGGAATTCAAGTTTTTCGTACTTACTCCGGGGAGTTTGCTTACTAAATACTGTAACAAGACAAAAAACAAAAAAAAAAAAAAAAAAAAAAGTTCTATAAAACTAATTGAAAATACAAGAGTAAGTAAAATTGCAATTCTATAAAACAAAATCGTGCCTGATGGTATTTGGCATATAGATGGGTATTTCTTTCAAGTAGCAAATCATGTATTCCCTGGCTGAATAGATCATGCTCTGGATGTTTAATAATAATTTATCTACTTATTTGCTGACAAAATAGATATCTGTATTCCAACATTGAATTTTTCTAATCTTTCATCCTCAAGGGATATTTCTTCCTGACCAATCGCTGCTGCGACAGAAGACACAGGCTCCTCTCGACCATCCTGAAAGGCATATTATATATTATACATCTTAGACAATTTTTTAACCAATTGAATTTATTGTTTAATAACAGTGTTTCTTATTCATGGACTTTGTATGAAGTAAGAATATAGTTTCGATACTAAAAAAAATTATTATTTTTGTATTAATGTTATTTTTGTAATAATGACCATGAAGCCAAGCGTTATTAATTTCGTGTTTGTTAGCCATTTTTACCTACTTTTCAAAAATTCGTAGCTATCAAATTAGTCAAATATAAATAAATTTTTAAAGGAGTTTTATGTAGCATGCAAGCATAACATAAAAAAAAATTTAAAAACTTGAAGTTTAAAAATTTATAAAAAAAAAAAAAACAACTGTGGTCTAAACTGACACTCCTTAACTCCTAAACTGGATATAGCAGCAAGAGTTGACGAAGCGATTAGATCTTTCCAAAGAAGAGACCTAGTATCGTACTTAGTCGAGAAGATGGAAGACATTTACTCTGATCAACTCCGAAACAGAAGATTTACCTTCAAACTTTTCGCCGGGGTAGAAATGTGAATGTGATGTATATAAATAACTCTACTGATCTCTATTCAGTGCCATCATTCTCCAGTCCTTCGGACTGGTCACCATCTATATTAGCCATTGTTACTATATATATTAGCTTCCTTAAATAATTTAACATCTAAGAGCTCCACTCTTCTTCTATTATCTATCATCATATAGTCGATCTGATTAACAGTTTTACCATCAGGGGATCCCCATGTCCCTATGTGTATTCTTTAATAGTTAAACAAATTCCTCCATATGCCTTATTCCTTTCCGTTGAAAAACATAGGAGTCTGAAGCCATTCCCATTATAGTTCTCTTGTTGGCTGTATGTCCCTATATTTTTATTATTTGTCTCTCTACCTAGTTTGGAATTTAAATCAAAAATGGTTTTTTAACCAACTTCGATTTGTGTTTGTTTTATATTAGTGGATTATTATTCCTTTCTTTCTATTTTTTCTAATATTCTTTCAATTACACTATCTTAAGCTATAACTTTTCTGTGAATTTTATGGGTAAGCAATATTCTCTGCTTTGTGAAATATGAAGCAATTTTTTAAATTTTTAATATTTATCTCAACTTCCTAAACTAAAAAAAAAAGTTAAATAAGAATTTTTTGGAATAATTTTTGTAAGTGTGCAATTGGTTGAGTCCGTGGTGAACTGACGGAGAACACTTGGTCAATTTCAGTTTTTCATGAATGAAAACTGCTATTCAGTAGTTAATAGTAGTAGCAAGAAGGCCAGTTGACGAAATTTCTTAGGTTGATTATGAAAACCTGATTTTTTACAACTGTTCAAACTTCAAAAGTCGAGCCCTCAAAAGTAAGGAAATTCTATTTAACGCCTTATTCGCTTGGGAAGCAGATATTTTACTACAAGTTGACATTTTGGGAACTGTATACCACCATCAAAATTAAAATTAATAAGTGAAATCCTTAAGACTATCGATAGTTAACTAAATTATAACAACAAACCAAAAATAAAAAAGCAATAGATCTCTAATATTACATAAAATAAACAAGTAATATACTGGAAGCTATGTACAATAAACCAAATTACAATAAGAAACTAAAAAAAGAAACATAAAAATAATGTGCAACAAACTAAATAAACAGTCAAGCGCTAAATCCCACTTCTACTCCACTTGTTGCAAGACACGGGGTCCAATAACAAATAAACATATTCTTAAAAACTGAACTTTATTAAATCTAATATTTACATAATTATATCTACTGCCTAATGAACAGAAAACTAGAAATAATAATTATCATGAATTACAAATTGATTGCATATGCTAATTATTCTAAATTACAATTCCTATTACTAAGGTCCTCTAAATATACAACTAGCGCCCAGATAACACTTATCACTGCTACTCACTGTCTAAATAAAATATAAATAGTAAATGGTCCAAAATGCGCCAGGGCTAACTAGACTGCTTTTCTTTTTGCTGACAATGGCCCTTTAAACTTTTAAGCTCCTTCCCCCTCTATTATTCCTTCAGTCTTCTTTTGATGTTTTCATCTTTCATTAAGTAAAAAAGTGAACGCTAAGTAGATGAACTTAAAAACTTTATATATATATATATATATATATATAGGGTGATGCTTATATGACCCAAAAATATTTTTTGTTTCTTTTCTCTTGGGTCACCCTCCCATTTTGTTCTACCTTATAAGTGAAACTTAAAATAATTTTTTGAGATTTTTCGAGAAAAATTTAAAGGTCGCTACTAAAGATTTAAAAAATCTTACATTTTCCCAAAAAGTGATTATTTAAAAAATTTTGTATTTATTCTAAAAGCATTTTTTTTTACATAATAAAAACTAAAATAAGGTTTTAAGGGCCAGAAATGTTACCCAAAGCTAATTTTGTATCATATATGTGTAACAATTTACTTTCGGGATGTGAACAAACAAGAGGAAATTTAGTCAAAAAGCACAGATTTTTACAGACTTATTACAGAATGAATAAAAGCTAATAATAGTTGATTAGAGTCCACAAAAAGACTTTGATGCACAATTAACGTAAAAACTCATTATGCAGACAGCAAAGTTGCTTTTTTGTAGTTCGGGAACTTTTATCTCAAGGACTTCACAAGAAGCAAAATATATTGCTTCTGGTCTTCATCTAGGGTCGGTATTTTGTTTTACTCTTGGATTAAGGACACCCCTCTCTCTGCTGTATCATTGACTACCTTAAATTTTGTTATTATCTCCTTACTTTGAATATATTCCTCGTCTTTGATCCAGTCTTCAACTTTTTTCTTGAGGAAATCGGAGCGTAATCCAGTAATAGAAAAGAATCGTTTGGTATTACTAGAGACAAACTCTTCTAGATTTTTATTGCCATTGTTTTTAATGTCTACATTAATTCTTTTCGGGCAAAAATCAGCCTCCTTCTTTCTTTAGGGCTTCCATCATTTTTTTCTTAGTTTCATTTCCAATATTGTCGTCAAAAAATGATAAGGCTATAAGTTCCTCTGAAACATACCATAAATGGCCACATAATTTATTTATTGCTTTTCTAGCTATGACAGGGTTTACATCCTCATACTTCTTTAAATCTTTGAGGAGTTCCAAGTCATTTCTTGGGGCTGAACAAGCGGATGGAGCTTGGAACCAATACTTAATGTAGATTAAGACTAAAAATGCAGATTTCTCGCAAACCTTTTCCTCAGGTTTTGTCAATCTGAATTGTTCTCGAAACAAGAATATTTTCAGAGAGTAGATAGACTTTGCCATCCTAAGTGCTCGGTGAAGACCTGCAGGCTTTTTAAATGACAAGCCATTTTCTAGTTCTCCCAAAAATACAATGCTTAGTTGCAAGAGTTCCTTGTAATCATCTCTGGGCTAATATTCTGTCAATTGTTTCTTAGCAAAATTGATTATTTCATCTTTCACATCTTGGAGCTTTTCAATAGATTCTTCATCAGTTTCTAACCTCGTATACTCTTCTTTATTGATTACTTGCCAGTTTTTCTGAAATCTTTTGAATAATAAATTATCTGGTCCAGACGAAGGCCCAATTTCATTTTGAACAACTGATTCCAGCATAATTTCCATAATGTAATGCCTATATACTAGCCAGAGCATTCCCTTATCCATTTTCTGCTCTAGTAGAGTACAAGCCCCTTTTCGAGACCCGGTATTAGATGCGGTTGTATCGAAATTCATACTCTTTACTTAGAGTATTTACAGTGAAAGGAGGGGTTGTGTGGTTAGATTGGAGTCTTCCTAGGATAAAAATAAGTGTTAAGTGAGATCAGGTTTTTTTATAATCTTAAAAATTACTAATGAAAATTATATTGAATTTTGACATTCTTTATGAAATTTAAAGCCTGGTAGCGACCCCTAAAACTTAATGAAATCCAACAAAATTTTAGTTAACTCCATTTTACATATGAGAGATCAAAATGGGAGGGTGAACCGTTGAATTTTTTAACTTTCATTTTTAAGCATCACCCTAATATATATACATATATACATATATACATATATATATATATATATATATATATATATATATATATATATATATATATATAAATATTTTTTGTATTATATATATATGATTTAGATTATTAAAATACTTCTGTGAAAAAGTTCTGCAAAGAAATACATAATTAATGAAGAAGGCTGTTGGTTGAATTTCATTGGAAGACATTAGATGAGGCTTAAGTATTTTCAATCTTGATTAAGACTTAAGTATTTTTTACCTTATTCGGGACTTTTGCTATGCTCTATCGTATTAATTTTAAAAAATCTGATTATTTTAGACTGGTTTTGTGAATGCATTTTCACGATCACCCCAAACATTCACTACAGGTTTGATGAAACTAGAGAGAATTATGAGGACCTTGTTTACAACTAATTTGCATATCTGGCCAAGATTCCATGCTGTTGTTACCAGTAGTCTCCAAAATAGATCGGTATGTATCATTTTATTTACTTAAATAAATAAAATCTTTAATTGATAAGATATTATTTAAAAACTGCCTTTAATTAATCTATTTGTACAAAGGCCTTTTTCCCCCCCATTGATCACCCTTTCTGGAAATTATCCTTTGGGCTTTCAAGGGCTGATACAGGTCCATTTTTGCTACATATGAGTTCATTTCCAACCCCCCCCCCCCCCCCCCCCCGCACTAGCACAGCCATGACTCCACTGTGTTGATTACCACACTGAGCGGTGCTTTTCTTTGGTAGGAAAGTACCTCCCAGTGCCATGGGTGTTTAGAAAAAAATAGGTAATGGGTCTGCCCATGTGGTGCCACATCACATTACTATGCGAGAGGTAACTAGCTATTAATTAATTAATTCCATTCTTTGTACGTGCCTGCCACTCTTAATGGTGGAAACAAGATCTGGAGTTCCATACAAATTTCATGGATACAACATCCAGAATTTGCTGATGAAATTGTGATTACTGGAAGAACAGCCAGTGCAATGCTTGGAGCGTTCAAGGAAAGCAAAGTATCCGCTAGAAGGATGGGACTGGTAATCAATATTGGAAAAACCAAATATATGATAACCAGCAAGGAAGAAAGAGGAAACAGATGTATTGAGGTGGTTGGGTACCGCTTTGAGAGAGTACCACAGTATCTGGGCACTATTATCATGGAGGATAATAATGTTAGGAAAGAAATTAAGGCTACGATAACAGCTTGCAATAGATGCTAATGGTACCTAATGAAAAATTTTCGAAATCAGGATATATCCAGAACCCTCAAAATAAGAGTGTGGATGCTTACACGGAATGATGAAAGGCTGCTAATCATGTGGTAGAGGAAAATCCTCAGAAGAATTTTTGGCCCTACAAAAGAAGGGGATCGCTGGAGAGAAATTTGTATGGAACTCCAGATCTTGTTTCCACCATTAAGAGTGGCAGGATAAGATGGTTGGGGCAAGTACCAAGAATGGAAGGTGGTAGGCTCCCGAAAATAATGGAGGGACACCCTGGTGGTAAAAGGAGTAGAGGTAGACCTAAACTGCGTTGGCTGCAGGATCTAGAGGAAGACCTTTGGTCATTGGATGTTTCGGGATGGAAAAGGGCAGCTGTTGACAGGTTGGAGTGAAAGAGGATTGCTGAGGAGGCCAGGGTCCTGCAAGGTATAGCACTGTCAGAATGGATTGGAAGGTGTGAAAAACTATGATATAAGATAATCTTTAATTAATTATATTTTAGTTTAGAAACTTTAGTTCTATAATAGATTTCTGAATGCCATATAAAATGATTTTAGAGGAACAGTAATCGTTCTAGATTTCCAGAAAAGCATTTGGGGCAAACTTTACAACAAGACTTAATTACACCTTCTATCGATGCACCTTCACGATATATTCACAAAAAGCAATTTCCAGTAAAAAGCAAGCAAGCAGTAAAAAAACTCGACTCTTGATGATATTAGTTCCCTTAAAAAAAAAACAAGCAATAATGAATCGAAAATTACTGAGAACTTTCAAGTTTTGCAATACAGATCCTCTATAACTTATGGAGATATACAAGTATAAGCATATAAATTTGTGAAGTTAAGGAATGGCGTTTACATATTATCTAAACACGTCGATTTCTAATCTAAGTAAGTTCATAAGTTAAAGTTGTGTGTTGCGCGCATTGCACCAGATTTTTGTTTGCACAGCCCTTCTTTGATTAAATAAATATTTCTACAGTTTGCTGTAATTTTAAAACCAAAGTATAAATTATTTCTTAATTGTTAAGAAATGGTTTTAAGAGAATTAGTAAATATACTTTATTTTTCATTACAGCCTTGTGTTGTTGAATTGCATGTAAAAATGAGTTCATTAATGGAAACAATACAAACTGCTGCACTTGATTTAGTCCTATTCTGCATCAAAGAAATTAAAAGAATAAATCCTACAGTAAGTTGTTTAATTATCTATTTTTTTTTATATTAATACTAATGGGGTACCCCACTGTCTATCTAATGGTGGACCTACCCCTATTTTACATATTATACAATTGTAAAATGTATTTATTATTAAAATAAATTTCGAGTATTTTTCTCATGATTTTAATTTTGACTTTTTTTTTTTGCAAGCATGAATGTAAAGTAAAATATTACACTAAAAGCATTTTTATATAGTATAGAGATGTTAAATGGAAGATCTTTATTTATAATCTATTCATGATTGATTTTTGGCTTAACCTTCAGTACCCTTTTCTGATTTAATCTTGATTTCTGGTCAATATTAAATATTTGGAGCAAAATTATTTGCTTAGCCCAACTACTTTTAAAACTGAAAGTTTCTCGCAGCTAATGGTTGCATACATAATATGCTAAATATCATGGATAAACTGCAATCTCTTGGGGGACACAAATTTTTATGCTGTGGGAGAATGACCCATATCAAAAGAATACTAAAAGGTAGAAGTAATATGTAAATAGTAATGTATATAAATAAAGATGAAATTCTGGTTGTTTGTTTGTTTGTTCTTTATAGAAATCCATACCGTTTGTTCTAAATTCTCCAAATTTCGCTCAGTGGTTCTTTCATAACAGGTGCGAACACCTGTCCATATTAAAATTGCATAACTTCAGACGATCTTCGGCTGATATTCTTTATTGTTATAAAAATCATTTTGATCTCGCTTTACATTGGTTTTTACGAAATCGACCGTTTGAGTCGATAAAAGTCTCACTTTATAGATTTTATAGATTTAAAAAATGAAATTCTCCGGGTGAAACCGGTATATACAGCTAGTGATAAATAAATATAAAGTACTAATGAGATTAATTATTTGGATATACAGATTAAAGCTGTTGTCATATCTGTTAATTGAACATAATACCCTCTCTAAACACTAACTGATAGGAGAGTCCTTAAAGTTTAGTTATACTGTTCCCCGAATTTTTTTAAAGAAATGATTTTTTGGAAATCACGAACCATTGGTCTTGCATGAAATTTTATTACTTTTTATAAATCCATTTCACATCCAGAATATTTTTATTTTCTGGGTTTCGATTAACTCCCTAAGCTACCTAAATTTGACTTCAGTAAAAATTTCACAAGGAGTTAGTTTCTTAAATGTACTACTGTGCATTAAATGATTTCCAATTCAACACACAATGTTCCAATTCAACACAATGTTAAAATAATTTCGGGCCAATTATTTTTACCTAATCCTGATTCTCAACAAAGACATCTGGCATATTCCATGATTGTTCTATTATATCTTATAGCAGCACCATTTAATTCGTACAATAAGAAGGACTTGGTCTTTTTTTAAACCCCTTTTGAAGAGCATAATTCTGAAACTCAAAATTGAGATATTTTGATTCCGAGTCATTAATATTCACAAATAAAATTTCCAGTTTGTGCCTCCACGAAGTTTACATAAGCTTTTAAACATCTGACTTTGATTTATTGATGTAAACCATTGCAAATCGTGAGTAAAGGTTACAAAATATTTTTGGCCTTTCAAACCTTTTGTGTCCATGAACTTTACCTGTGATTATATAATTTGACCAGCATCCTTAGACCAAAAATGTTTATTCTTAAAAGTTGTGTAATATTATTGTCAATGCAATACTCACATTCTAAATAATCATTTTCAATTTTTGATTACCCTTCAACAACCTTAATTCAATGTAAATGATAAATCATTAAAATTGAAATATGGGATCCAAAATTTTGTGTCATTTTTCCTTTTGTGATATTTGAGTTTGTATAATTACGGACACATATTTATCAGCTAAAAATTCTTCAGGGTATAGATGCTTCTTCTTCTTTAAACAGAACAAATTTCCACATTATCTACATTATTACAATCATTATGCATTGAAACTGAAAGTCCTTCGTCAGTCTAGTAGAAAAAAACAGTATATTCTTTCTTATATATTTGACAAAGTCCTTAATATTAACTTTCACACCATTAAAATGACACGAATTATTCCCTTGTTTTGTTGCATAGGCAAAATTATCACTTCCCACTTTAATATTCAATGGATCATTCAGATTCACAAAGGATTATTATTAAAGTATTCCATATCAAGAATTTAAAACATGGAAGTAGATTTAGTTAAATTAAAACGTATCTCAGTTGACAAGCTTCTAACTCAGATGTCATTTAGAACATGCACAGTTTGCTTGTTGATCTTTTGGGTAGTTCCCCCAAAGTCCCCACATCCACGATTTTGTTCATGACTTTGGTGATTTCCTCTTAAATATCCATGTCTGCGATCCTGTCCATCTCTTTAGTTTCCTTTAAGTATTTATTTCTAAAGTTTCCATGACCAAGGCCCTGTTCTTGCCTTAGGGAATTTTCAAGATTTTGTCATGTCTTTTTTTCATGATCAATTCGATTTTAGCTTCCCTTCTTTGGCTTTCACAGCTGGTAAACTTCATTTTTGCCTTCATGTTTCAGCAATGTTTTCTGTTTCATTTTCCTTGTTTTGTGCGTCTAATTGGTATTTCCAAATCAGTCTTTCCCGAGTGTAATCTGTTGTTCTTTGTGTTTTGGGTAAATGACCAATCATGTTGATAATATGTCGGGAGGATGCTGAAAGCGCCATAAACAAATAACTTAGATTAATAAAAAAGGCCAATTTCACCAAAAAACAGTGATAAAAATTTATTTTTTATTCTGGCAACGTTTCGGCTTCTGGAGCCATTTTCAAGCCATGCATCATACTTTGGAATTTTTCTTATGGTGATTTAGAATAAAAATATTTTTAAGGTTATAAATAAAAAACTTGTTGCAGGAGGCGTCATTTTTAAATGAAGCCGAAACGTTGCCAGAATAAAAAATAAATTTTGGAAGACTTTTTAAAATTCCTTTTGGTCTTTTATTATTCTAAATTTATATTACAGTGAAAATTCATTCTTCCTTTTTGATATATATATTTTTTAATACATTAAAACATCACAACATTTCGAGGCTCGTTGCCTCATCTTCAGGTGTACTGCAACAATATCCTTATATATATAAAAATCTCGTGTCCCGATGTTTGTCTCTCTATTTCTCAGAAACTACTCAACCGATTTTAATGAAATTTGGCTCAATGTATATAGTTTTGGCCAACTTAACGGACCGGATAGTTTTTAACTTGATTAGTGATCAAAATAATTCTTATATAGCGAATTATTGCAAATACAGTAGGTCGTGTTTCGATTTATTAACATGGCGTCATATGTCGATTTCATAATGTTTTTGTTTATAAGCATGCTATTGTAATACAGGTTATCATTATTATAATTTTGTATTGCGTTATGTGAGTGCAGTTATTTGTTCCTATATTATTATTTTCCACACACAAATAGTAATACAAATTTGTATTTATTGTTAATTTTCATTAAAGAATAAATAAATCAAGAAAAGGTTACAATAAATTCTCAAATGTGTAGGTACTTTTTCTTCCTTTTCCTTTTTTATTTGTATTTAAATTAAATTAAAGCGCTGAAACGCTTTGCTGTGGCCCACCCTGATATCAACTTTTAGTAAAGTAAATATATTTTAATAATTTAAATTAGGCTATTATTTGAAATAATACTCTATAAATGTTGTAACAGCACCTACTGTCATAGGTGTAAACTAATAGAAACCTGACTTGGGGAGTCAGTGTTGCCAAAAATTAGTGAAAATTAGTAAGCTGGCTACACTGCGGGTAAACAGTCGTAAAAACTCCCTCACAAAAAGAGTGTTTTGATTAGGTGTTGTGGGATACTTTGTGATTTGCTAAAGAACTGCATAATTAAGACTTTAATATTATATTTTCAGTTGATTTATTTAACAGAAGTTTCTTCATTTTTATTATTTGTTTTGTTATTATTATTTAAATACAGTGTTTTTTTTATTTTACCAAAACTTTTTATCATTTTTATCCCGAGATCTAAAATGTAAAATTTAAAAAATGTCAGTGAAGATTTGTAATTCCTCCTTTATCAACAATAATTTAAAGTTGAGAAAATTTAATCCCAATCGAATAGAGGCTGTTACTTCCTGTTCAGCAGAGTTGTAATTATCTTTAAAAGTAAAATTTAAGAAATGTTAGCGAAGATTATAATCCTTTCTTTAATTTAAAGTAGGCTATTATTGGGAATGATATTTCGTTGTTAATTTCACCAGAATACAATTTTTTACTTATCTTTAAATGATTGTTGATTAAGAAAGGATTAAAAATCGCGGCATTTTTTAAATTTTACATTTAATGATTATTACACCTCTATTGAACAGGAATAATTGTTATTTGGGTAACCTCAAGTTTCAGATTTATCCGCCATAAATATGAGAGTACTACTGCAAAATATATTTTAAGCAGATATATTTTTTAAACAATTGCTCTTTATTGGAAACGGTGAAATAGAGCTGCATCGAAATTCAAAATTTATCAAATTACCAGAAAATTTCTGAACTGTTGTAGAGACGAAAAATGAACTGTCTACGATATATAAAGTGTCTTTCCTGATATTTTGAACAATTATTTGGACTATAATTGGCTGGGTAGTCGTGCTATTTTGGCAGCAAAAAATGTTGATTTCGATGAAATAAACTTCCAAAATCAATTGACAATGTTCTAGATGTAAACGAAGCCGTAAATTTCCCATCTGAATTTTTTAATTCCCTGGATATACACCCAAACAATCTCCAGTTGAAGATTGGCTCACCGATCATTCTTCTTCGTAACTTAAATCCACCTCAATTGTGCAACGGTACACGTTTGGTCATTAAAAGGATCACAGGAAATGTTATTGAAGGAAAAATGTTGCCTGGAAGGTTTAAGGAGATATCGCCCTCTTGCCACCTATTCCCCTGGAACCGACAGTATTTTCAATAAAATTTAAAAGGCTTCAATATCCTATTCGTTTGGCTTTTGCCATGACCATAAATCAATCCCAAGGGCAAACAATGTCCACTTGGACTTTGAAAATCCGTGTTTTTCCCTTGGGCAATGGCATAACTCACGTGGGAAATGGTATCGCCTGCTCACGTGTGTGGAAACCATCAAATCTTTGGTATGTATTGGTATTAGTATGGTGTGTTGTATTGGTATTACTGTATTTGTTTAAAAATATTAGGATATAACTACTGAGCCACAGCAACGCGTGGCCGGGTCTGCTAGTTTTACATAATATTTACAACTTTTTTAAAAAATGTAATTTACAATAATTATAAAATTTGGAACATAAATATTTATGACTTAAATCCTATATTACATTATACTTATTATATACATACCAAAATATATGTTATAACTATACAATATATCGATTCCTTAAAATCTCGTCAAAATAATTAATAATGTCAGATTGCACTTCTTACTTTGGCCACCTCATTGTTACTGGCTTTAGTCTGTTTCTACTTAATCCTATTAATACTTGTACACCTCTTGTCCTAATTATTATTATTTCATGATATATACATACACAACCCATTCATGCGCACGCACGCACACACACACACACACACACACACACACACACACACACACACACACACACACACACACACACACACACACACACACACACACACACACACACACACACACACACACACACACACACACACACACACACACACACACACACACACACACACACACACACACACACACACACACACACACACACACACACACACACACACACACACACACACACACACACACACACACACACACACACACACACACACACACACACACACCCACACACACACACACACACACACACACACACACACACACACACACACACACACACACACACACACACACACACACACACACACACACACACACACACACACACACACACACACACACACACTTGAGTGATTGTTAAAATCAAATTTATGTTTTTTTGTTATGCTATGTTGGGCAAGTGCTGTTGTACCTACATTTTTAATACTTTTGCAATTGCTAATATGTTGTGATATTCTTGTTTTTAGCTTTTTGGAAGTTTCTCCAATGTAAATCCCTTCACAATCTTGACAGTCTATCTTATAAATTATATTTTGTTTATCATTAAATTCTATTTTATCCTTCATATTGTTTAAATTGTTACTTAATTTATTATTGTTATATTTATTATTGTACGTATGTGTGGGTATGTGATTGTGTGTGTGTGTACATGAATGGGTTGTGTATGTATATATCATGAAATAATAATAATTAGGACAAGAGGTGTACAAGTATTAATAGGATTAAGTAGCAACAGACTAAAGCCAGTAACAGTGAGGTGGCCAAAGTAAGAAGTGCAATCTGACATTATTAATTATTTTGACGAGATTTTAAGGAATCGATATATTGTATAGTTATAACATATATTTTGGTATGTATATAATGAGTATAATGTAATATAGGATTTTAAGTCATAAATATTTATGTTGCAAATTTTATAATTATTGTAAATTAAATTTATTAAAAAAGTTGTAAATATTATGTAAAATACTGTTGCAGTACACCTGAAGATGAGGCAATGAGCCTCGAAACGTTGTGATGTTTTAATGTATTAAAAAATATATTTATCAAAAAGGAAGAATGAATTTTCACTGTAATATATTTTTATTACTGTTTTTTGGTGAAATTGGTCTTTTTTATTAATCTAAATGTATTAATTCACCAAACCTTGATAAAATATGATAAAAGAATCAAATAACTTAGCTTATTTTCACATTCTACTTCACCACCAGCAGCTTTTAATTTATTGGTTTCTTTCGCACAGTTAAAAAAATATTTGTGGATCATTTCCTATAAATTTTATAAAAATGTTTTAGTCAACCTTTTCCAATTTTAACAAATATTTCATATATTCTACGAGAAAAGAATCTTATCAGACCTTTTGTCAGTTAAAATGTACATTTGTTTTGGACTTGATGTGATATTGCTTTTATTTTTTATACCTCAAATCTCTGGATAAGTTTTAATAAATATAAACACTCTAACAAGTTTGAAGCAAATCATTTTCAGAACTAATCTATATAAGTATCTCCTCTTTATTATCTCTTTATATTAAAACTTATCTAGAATTTATTGAAACTTCGCTAACTTTTTTTCTAATTTTGAATAGTTAATAATATAAACTAATCTTTCTTCACTTATGTTTTGCATTAATATTGTTTTGACTTCTACAGCAATCATAAAAAATAAAAAGGTAATAAATAGATACTATTTCTTTACTGTGGTATTTACAGCTAGAAACTGAAGAAATTACTGTCGAAAATGCTCTATCTAAAAGTTTTCACAAGCTCCTTCAGTTGCAGTTGGATCCTATTTGGAATCGTCTCAGTGCCAAAACAAAACAACTTATTGCTGACCTAAAGACACTTCGTTCTGTTGTAGTGTAAGTTTTATATTTTATATCTTAATTTATCATTAAAAGTTTCAAGTTTCCAAAAGACCAATCTGATAAACCTACCTTCCCAACTGTTGTTCCCAACTGGGTCTAAAGAAGAAATGTTGCCCAGAAGTCTAAATGTTTCAAATGGGAAAAGGTAAGTGAGATGGTTTAATTGTTTTAAGGAAATTATGCGACAAGAGATATTGGAGATGTATTTTTTCTAGGAAAGAGTTTGGTTGAAGGTTACACCAAGGTTTTTCATAGTGAGGTAGAATTTGATGGGATTATTATTTAGGAACAGGGTTGGGATATTAGGAACGGTTTTAAGGAGGTGTTTGGAGCCTATTAAAATTGCCTCTGTTTTCTCTGCGTTGAGCTTCAACTTGTTAGCCTCGGACCAGCGAATGGTTCAATTCAAATCTTCCTGAAGTTGCCAGCAATGACTTGGAAGGCGGGAAAAACAGGTACATTTAGAAATCATCTGCATAGATATGGTATTATGAGTGATGAATCAAAAGAGGAAGGTCGTTAATATAAATAGCAAACAGGGTGGGGGATAAAGAAGAGCCCGGGGGAACACCACAGAAAAGGGGGAGTGCTTTGGATGAGGGTTGACCAGGAACGACTACAAACTGTGACCGATATAAATGAAAGGATTTGAACCAATGTAAAGCACTGCTAAATAGGTGGAGTTTTATTCAGTTTTGTTAGAAGTATGTTATGACTGTGTCAAAAGCTTTGGCAAAATCTAGAAGGCTAAGAATATATGGGTGATTCTCATTTAATTTGACCATTTAACTTTTTTAGAAATGGAATTTTGGGTTTAAAAAAATTCAACTTATGAATAAAATTTGATCTGAATATCATCAATAAGATGTTCAAGGAAACAAAATTGAACAAAGTTTGTCAGTTCGTTCAGTATAAGTATTTTTTATTATTTTTTCAACTCAAAAATGAGTTTAGTAGGAGCGTTTCTGTATTTTTATTTACATATTTTTTGTAATGTTTTTTTTATTCTCGCTCACTCTCGTCACTCCATATCACGGCGTAAAAACTCATTTGTAAGGCATCGAATCTTGTTTTCCTTTTGTTATACAATAATTACTAGCCTGGCGTCTATTCCTATTCCTTTGCTTGCCAAGCTTAGTAGCCTATACTTTCTCGCTAGTTGACCTATGAATAAGTCGTTCTGTCAAGCGTTAGGTTTTTCGTCGAATATTTGCAGCTATTTGATCATCTCGTTGTGAAATATATATGCTGCACATTTTTTACACAGTTCAGTGTCAACGATTCACCCATAATTAATTCGTTCACTGCTTTACATGTAGGTCAAATTCAAAGACTGAGAGGTATTTTCACAAGCTGAGTAGACTGAATATTTTTACAAGCTGCCGATTTGCTTATTTTCTTTCTCTTGGCCAACATCTCTTTTTTATTAAGAATATATTTTACATTATGTTCCAAGTCTATTTTTTCTTTTCTCTATTGCTCCTTTCTACAGCTTGTTAAAATGGCAATACAAAAGAAATGAATCATGTAGGCATTTAAACATAACAATAACAACACTTCCTCAGAATTTTTTTTTTCTGTCACGAATGTTACGTAACACTCGTGACATTTTCACAAAAAATCTCTATCCTTAGCTAAACCAAGGGTCGGACATATATGAGAGGATGAACTTGAATAAATGTCCCTAACCAACATCTTTTGCCGGTATCATTCGGATTTTTCAATGAACAACGATACATACAATTAACTAATTTTTGTGATATACATTATTTTGCATTGAATATCAAATAACCGCCTATTAGATACTTTCTTCACGAAGTTTGCACGTCGACTGATAGCCGGTATCATCAACAAAGGTTATCATGGCTATTCCCAACATTTTCAAAGAACAGTGTTGCCCGGAACAGCCGACAAAACTCGCCTTGAATTTTTCTACTAACCTTGGGGATGGATGCATTTTCCTGATTTACATTCGAAATATTACAGATAACTAAACATATCACTCACACCTTGAAACACCACCGTATTAAAATGAAATACCTCATTGTTCCAATTTAATCAATCATCAGGGGTTCATTTCTGGATGTGGTGAACTAAGCATAAACAGCTTAGGGACTGTAACACTCGTGACATTTTCAAACTTCACATTGAGATATTTTGTTTTTTAAGAGGCCTAGATTCATTTAAATGTTACCATCATATTGCTATAACAGCAAACTATAAAATAAATATCCAACAATATTTTTTGGATATGAAAAAATATCTCAAAAACGAATGTTAAGACCAGGGACACTAAATGGTCAATTAATTTGAGAATCACCCATATAGTTTTTAGGATGGAGGTTATAGAGTTTGATGGATGTTTGGAGGTCATGCTTATTTTTATGAGAGCAGATAGAGTTGAGTAACAATATCAGAAGCCAGATTGGAGAGGGTTAATGTGAACGTTCTTCTAGGAAGTTTGATCGTTGATGTTGAACAAGGCGTTCTTACGGATTTGAGAGATTGCAGAGAAGGTTATTCATTGAGGAGGGGTTTGAGGTTTTCTTTCGCAGTGAGAAGTTGTAAATATGATAAAGAACAGGAATGAGTGAGGGAAGGCAGGACTTTATTAGCTTTATTGGAACATCATCTAGACTATAATCGTTAGTATGAGATTTTAGGATTAAGTAAGTAGGTCATCGTAGGTTATGTGGATAAAAAGAAGTTTCTGGATTAAAATTATGATGATTGATATCAGCGATTGATTCTCTCGTGAAAGCGAAGGATGAGAAATTTTTATTGAGATCGTCTGGAGTGAACCGAAGGGAAATAGTGTTTTTGAAACCAGGAAGGGATAATTGACAAAGTATTTTCCATTTGCTCTTAGGATCAAGAGCATTGGAGAGAGCATTGTGGAATTGGAGGAATTTAGGACTTCAGACTTGGATTGGGTCACATTCCTCAATTTTTGAGGATCAGCTATAATCAGCTGCCAAATGTGTTCGCCGAAATTTGTTTCTTGCAGCTTCCCTTCTTTTCATCATATCCTTTATTTCAGAAGTCAGCCAAGGTGCAGCAGGGCGATGAAAGGTTCAGGTTTTCAGAGGAGCGTGGATATCTAAAATGGATTTTAAATCGAGGTAAGAAAGAAAACCATGGAATGAACAGAATCAAAGGAATATATGAGGAGGTGAGGTGCAAAACTCGTTCGTTAGACAAGAACACGTTTTTCAGGAAACTCAAAAAACTTACCATGTTTTTTAGAGTGGCCAGATAAAAATGTTTTTTTTTTTTTTTTGCCTTCGAAAGGTACAGCTACCCTATGAAGTGAGCTTGGAATGAAAAAAATTACTGATTTAAAGGTAACAAAAAAAAAAAAAAGTAACAAAGTATGAAATGAGAAAGTTTTGCAACAAAATGTTAAAAGGAAAGACTTTTGCTGCACACCGCATTGGAACAAACGAGTTATAATTCACACAGCGTAAGTTGATCTTCCAATAAGGATAATAATACGAGGTGAAGAAAATAACAGCAGTTTTTTTTTTAATAAGTAATATTTATATAGGTTCACAACCATTTTATTAATAAATTTGGTATTATTTTACAAAATAATATCACTCACTGACTTAAAACATTTGAGCAACATTTTTTTTTTTATGAATTTTTCAAAAATATCAGCGTACTGATATAATACATCTGACTACAAAAAAAATAGATCCTAAGGCTAAGGCCATCGTCTTCTTCAATAATAGCGACTTCATCATCCTGTTGTTCTTTGTTTCGTGTGTAATACTTCAATGAATCATTGGCCCTCCACTCATCACCAAAATGCTTTTTCAGATTATCAATGTCTTTCAGCTTGTTGGAGCCATTGGAAAATTGATTATTAGTATAGCTAGGTGAGAAGAATCGAGTATAAACTGACATAAAACACGTGAGTTTAAGGAGCTTTCGATATTTTGTTCAGAAAGAGTAACAGAAACTACTGAAGTGAACGAATGGGATGGGTGCAAAGTGAAAAGTTATTATAGGAACCAAAGAGTTTTGCTTCATGAGTAACAAATCAGTTTTGAAACACAATGGGCTATTGAACATATCAGTTCTGCAACAAACCGCTATTTTGTATAGCAGAAATCCATATGAAATAACAAGATTTGCTCCAATCTGATAAGATATGTTGAAAGAGCATTAAAATATCTTTTAGAATACACTGCCGTCTCAATTTTTCAAAAAAAATGGAACGAGTTTTGCACCTCACCTCCTCATATGATATCCCATTGTACGAAGTCGAGATTGGAATGAAGGGATTCATTGGAGAGGAGGTCTAAATTGCAAGATGATATGACCTTAGGAGTAAATAGCTAAGTTATGAATAACATTATAAGCTCCTGCCACGTAAATGCAAAATGTCTTATTGCCCACTTTGATGAATTTAAAAAATACTTTCTTGACGACTTTCACAATATAATCACTATATCCGAAACCTGACTAAAAGCGTACATCCCTTTTTCCCAGATTTCCCTAACCCATTACTTGTTTTTGTGCCATGAAAGATCTAATCGCATGGGAGGTGATGTCTGACTATAAAACAATAATATTATAACCGGTGATTTCAATGTAAACATGCTTTCAGAATCCTCTAAAAAGTCCTTTCTAACTGACCTTCTGTATTCCCTGAACCTTTTCCTAGTTTCCTACAATCCAACACATCACATGCAATTCTCCGATACACAGCTGGACCTATGCATCTCTGATTCTCCTGTCAAAATCATTTCTTCTTCACAATGTCCTGTTCCTTTTCTCTCATCACATGACTTTATTCAGATTTCATACAACCACCCCATCAAATGTTTTACTCCTAAGGTCATATCATCTTGTAATTTAGACCTCTCCAATGAATCCCTTCATTCCTATCTCGACTCCGTCCGAGTGGATATCATATATTTCAAATCTATTTTAGATATCCACACTCCTCTGAAAACCTGAACCTTATATCGCCCTGCTGCACCTTGGCTGACTCTTGAAATAAAGGATATGATGAAAAGAAGAGAAGCTGCAAGAAACAAATTTCGGTGGACCCATTTTGCAGCTGATTATAGGTCTTTAAAAAAACTGAGGAATGTGATCCAATCCAAAGTCTGAAGTCCTCAATCCCTCCACTTCCACAATGCCCTCTTGATGCTAAAAGCAAATAGAAAATAATTCGTCAATTACCCCCCCACCCCCTGGTTCCAAAAACCCTATTTCACTTCCGTTTACTCCAAGAGGTGGTAGGGTTCCTTTGCTGACTTCAAAAGGTTTAGTCTGGGGGAAACAAAAGCTTTGGATATTATCATTCCTCATGTCTCCATAAGATACCTCATATATTAAATTTCATAGCTTCTGAGAGCTGTAAAAGAAGGTATCTATTTATACAAGTTTAACAATTGCTTACTGCTATAAAAGATCGTTTGAATTTTGTAATGCAATTTATATAATTATTATTTAAAAAATTTAATGCTGTTTTCAGAAATCTTACTCAATCTGATGCTGTCAGATTTTATTCACTGCTCACGTCTCTTCGAACTCGTGAATACGCCATGAAAAGTTCAGGTTGGATGATATTGGATGCTGCAGAAACCCTATTTATTTCTGCCAAAAATCGTGTATTTGATTCTAAACAAAGTAAGTACATGGCAGTTAAAACTACGAAATGGTTTGGATTACTGCAGAACATATTTTTATTGTACTTGTTCAAGATTTCTGGAACCATAAAATCGATTAAATCCTCTCATGACTGGGCTCATAGCTAGGTAGTAGGGATGCGACATCAATGTCAATGTTTCTGAAACATCAATGTTTGGGGCAAAACATTGATGTTACGGATGTTTTCCGACTATCGATGTTTGTGAGCCGTTGTTAACATCGATGTTTTTAGTAGTTGACCTTTTTTTTTTTTTAATTGTTTTAAAAATAAAAAAGTTGTTTTTAATATCAATGTTTTTGACAAAAACAAATATGATTAACATCGATATTTTTGACAAAAACAAATATGATTAACATCGATATTTTTGACAAAAACAAATATGTTTTAACATCGATGTTTTTGACAAAAGCAAATATGATTAACATCGATATTTTTGACAAAAACAAATATGTTTTAACATCAATGTTTTGGACAAAAAACAACAATATATATGTTCTTAACATCGATGTTTTAACTATAAAAAGGATGTTTCTAACATTGATTTTTTAACAATAAAAAGTTGTTTTTAGCTTCAATGTTTTAACTGTAACAAAGTTGTTTTTAACATTGATATTTTGGACAAAAACAAATATATTTTATCCTCAATGTTTTAACAATAACCAAGTTGTTTTTAATATTGATGTTTTTCACAAAAACAAATATGTTTTAACATCAATGTCTTAGGCAAAAAACAACAATATATTGTTCTTAACATCGATGTTTTAACTATAAAAAGGATGTTTTTAACATTGATGTTTTAACTATAAAAAGGATGTTTTTAACATTGATTTTTTAACAATAAAAAGTTGTTTTTAGCTTCAATGTTATTTTGGACAAAAACAAATATATTTTATCCTCAATGTTTTAACAATAACCAAGTTGTTTTTAATATTGATGTTTTTCACAAAAACAAATATGTTTTAACATCGAAGTTTTGGACAAAAAACAATATATATGCTCTTAACATCGATGTTTTAACTATAACAAAATTGTTTTCAACATCGATGGTTTAGGAATAAAAGTTGTTTTTAACATCGATGTTTTGGACAAAAACAAATATATTTTATCCTCAATGTTTGAACAATAACCAAGTTGTTTTTAATATTGATGTTTTTCACAAAAACAAATATGTTTTAACATCAATGTCTTAGGCAAAAAACAACAATATATTGTTCTTAACATCGATGTTTTAACTATAAAAAGGATGTTTTCAACATCGATGTTTTAGGAATAAAAGTTGATTTAACATCCATGTTTTAGCTATAACAAAGATATTTTTAACATTGATGTTTTGGACAAAAAAATATTTTATCATCATTATGTTTTAAAAAGCCAATAAATTGGACGGGAATGGACAAGGAGGCAGTCTAAAAGTAGCTAATTAAATCTAAAGAATAAAAAGATTAAAAAATCTGGTGCGTGCTCGCAACACACAACTTTCACTTACCAACTTACTTAGATTAGAAATTAATGCGGTTTGTTAATTGCCACTTCTCAAATGAACAGAGCGGCTTTAATTATGAACAATGGTCTGTCATTAAAGGCGTACTCCCCTTGCTTGGGCTCAACGAGTTTTATGAGTTGACTGAATATTTTTCTTTTTTTCTCCTCTTTATGTTTTCTTTATTTTTATCGTATCTCATATTTAGCCATTTCTTATTTTTAGGCGTAACGAGAGACAGTTAATTTCTCCATGTAAACAAAAACAAAGGTACTTTATAAGAAAGAAACAAACAAACAAAAAAGCCCCCCCCCCCAAAAAAAAGCCCCCTCAGAACATTTTAATAATGATAGAATCTGATATTAAAGAAAACTGATATTAAAGAAAACCTAATTTTCATTAAACATGACGAATTTGATAAAAATCGTTAAAGCCGTTTTTGAGATAATCGAAAAAAAGATAAAAATTGGAAAAAAGTCAAGAAATAAAGTGCCTCCTCAGTTCGACCAATTTTGATGAAATGTTGGCTTTTACATATTTGGTATATACATACATCAAATACCCAGTTTCTTCAAAATCGTTAAAGCCGTTTTTGAGTAAATAAAAAATATGGACACGTGAAATTGGTACAAAATTTATTAAGTAAAGTCCCCCCTCCGGTTGATCAATTTTGATGACATTTTTACAGTCGTATCTCGGGCATATACATACATCATATACCCAGTTTGATCAAAATCGTTAAAGCCGTTTTTGAGTAAATAAAAAAAAAAAGTGAAAATGATACAAAATTTATTAAGTAAAATCCCCCATCCGGTTAATCAATTTTGATGAAATTTTTACAGTCATATCTCGGGCATATAAACAGATCAAATACTCAGTTTAATCCAAATCGTTAGAGCCGTTTTTGAGAAAATCGAAAAAAACGTAAAAAGTTATTAAATAAAGTACCCCCTCCCTTTGAGCATTTTTGATGAAATTTTTGCTGTCACATCGCGGGCATATACCTACACTAAATACCCAATTTCAGGTTCCCACGGTTTATTGTTTTTGAGCTAGTCTGTTCACACACACACACACACAGACCATTTCGCGGGACTTGGTTATTTCGACTCAGGGGATCCTAAAACGTGTATTTCCGTTGAAAACCGGAAGTTGAAATTTTTCACGATCGCAATACTTCCACTTACTATATATTTCATATATAGGTAAGTGAAAGTAAAAAAAATGATTCCACTCTATTTTAATTTTTTTGTTATAGGGTAACTACCAATAGTTGACAGGTTAAGAAAAAAATATTAGATTATTGACACTGTTTACTAAAATATTGATGTTAGGTTAATCTTTGTTATGAATTTAGTTAGGCCAATCCCTCTAGAAAACTGGGAATACAATATCCTATGGTCTACATTTACGGTTTTTATAAAAAATGATTTCTTTGAACCTTCTAAAATGTGCCAATAGTTGACACATCAAAATGGAAAGGTTTGGAATGTTGACATTTATTGTGTCAATAGTTGACACTTACATTACTTTTTTAATTTCCCAAGGACAATATTAGGTAATAAGGACTGCAATAAAAGTTAATCATTTTTTATTTATAAACTATTCAAAATTGAAACAAAACATATAAAATTTCCACAATTTAATTACTTTATTCACAAAAACTTAATAGACAAAAGAAAAATATTAAACTGAAAAATGAGATTATCTAATTAAGAATAATACAGATAACATATAACAGCAATCATTTTAAATTAATCTACCTCAAGTGGGAAACTAAAATGGTACCTTTGCGGTCCATTAAAGGTAAAAACTTTGGGTATATGTATTGCGGATATAATGTCACATGATGGGACTGTGCAACATGTATCGGTGTTAATAAAACTTGGTATCTACCGATTGCATGGTTGTAAAAGTAAAACCAGAATCTCTAATTTACTGACAACTTTAGTAACTTGAGCCAGACATTTTTTACGCTTAAATCTCTTATTCGAGTACCCAACTATTATAAATTTTCCTTCATCAACTCTTAAACTACCTTGCTCCTCCTCTTGAAGAAATATTCCTTGATCAACATTAATTCTCTGCTCCCGCTCTTGGGGATCTAAGCTTTTCTGATTTTCTTTGTCGTCCCAAATTTCTGGTTGGGATGGTATGGTTTCATCTACTTCCAGTGCTGCAGCATTTTCAGGTATCTCCTGATTAACTGAATTTTTCTTAGGTTTCTTTTTGAATTATATTTACAACAATAATTATAATAACTATTTACTACATCTATAATTATTATATAAGTTTATAATAAGTTTTATTATTCAATTCATTCAACTATTTAATTTTACGATATATTTTATTCCATAATAAAATAAAATTGTTATAATTTTCAACTGTTACAATTGTTACTTAAATTAAAAAATAAACAAAACGAGATTATGTCAAATAAAGCTGAGGCTATGCATGGATGTCCAAATGATTCCCATGAACTTAATGAATATCATGAAAGTAGTTTAAACTAGGTAGCAGAAACTAAGTTTTCATCAAACTAATTTCGATGGCAGCACAGTTAACTAGTTGAACTTGGCAAATTAGCGCCAAATTTTGAATCAAAATAATCAACCCTGAATCTTATTATTCACACTTTTTGTCCAAAACGTTAACTATGGAGCACTTTCAACTATTGGTACAGTTACCCTAGTTAAAACATATTTTTTATAAAATATGAAAACGCAAAACCATAGTATCATAATTGGATTACTTATTTAACGAAGCTGATCGCAAAATCTTTTAAAATATTCACCGGAAATACGATTCTCTGTAGATACTATGGAAACGACACCAATGTATGAATATGTTTGGGTCCTAACGGTTGAATCTTTAATAAATGAATATGAAAAACCAACTATGTCGAAAACATCGATGTTTTTATACATTAATTTTGAAAAATAAACAAGCTTTACACTTAAACATCTACAGTAGAACCTCTCTTATCCGACCTCGCGATATCCGACTCCTTGGGATATCCGTCACCTTTCCTCCCTTCTGGGAAGTACGATTCTGTAAATCACAGTGTCAAGAGCGGTATAAACCCATTGGAAGTGGAGAACACGGCAGTTTTAAACCTAACTCGCTTGTGAAGCATTGCATTTTGTTGTGCAAGTGTGTGTGAATTTTAAGTTTGTGTACATACGCATATGTACTTGTAGTTGTTGTTATTGTGAGTGTT
This sequence comes from Aelia acuminata, assembly GCA_911387785.2. Classification (NCBI taxonomy): domain Eukaryota; kingdom Metazoa; phylum Arthropoda; class Insecta; order Hemiptera; family Pentatomidae; genus Aelia; species Aelia acuminata. The sequence goes on from OU426978.1 coordinate 115,457,624, forward strand.
ACACAGTGACTATGGCTACACAACAAAAACGCAAACATATTTTATGCATGCTACAGAAGAAGTTGGAAGTTCAGACGACGAAAAACAAGAGCCTGAAAAGATTAGTCATATGGCAGCTAAAGAGGATTTCGAAATCGCGATGAAATACATCGAGCAGCATCCAAACGCAACACCCATTGATGTGATGTGCATTACAAAGTGGAGGGATATCTCTGCTAAAGCAAGGCTTTACTTCATTAGGACAAAAAAATATAACTGATTTTTTAAAATGAATTTACTATGTATACGAATATTATACATTAAATATTGTACATATATATGTATATTACTCGTTTTTGTGAGTTTTTATTTACTTTCTGTTGTTCCTCGGGATATCCGACCTTTTTTCTTTACCGACCTTGCTCGGGTCCCGTGGGTGACGGATATGAGGGGTCCTACTGAATGTAAATACTTTTGATCACCAATATGTTAGTCAATGTTCATAGAATATATAAATTAAAAAACATTGAGGCGACATGCGACAAGGCAAAACATCGATGTTTTGTGGTCGATGTTTAATCGACATCGATGTTCAAAACATTGATGTTTTGCCTTGAATGTCGCATCTCTACTAGGTAGTGTTCCACAACATAAGAAGTTTACGTGAAGGCAGAGCATAAATAAGCCATTCCTACTTCTCATTTGGCACTAATTTGGAAGTCTGTCAGGTTGTGTTATCAATGATGACAAAGAGATGGAGACGACATTGAAATCAGTACTAGGATACTATATTTCATGAAATAATTATCAATCGCAACATAACATAAAAACAATCCATAACAATAAGGCAATTAATGCAATTTTAAATGTTTTGTATAAAAGAATAAAAATACCATATAAATCATTATCTACAGAAAAGCATTATTATTATATAAATATTTAGTGGTTAAACAGTAAAAACTGGTTCAGATTAAAATTTACTATCAATATTTAAATTAATAACAATAAAAAATCTGGTGCAGTGTGGGCATCATACAACTTTCACTTATCACCTTTCTTTCCTTGACTTAATACAAAAATAGACCATTTTTTTTTTAAATGGCATACTTAAGTACCACCAGAGGGGAAACACTAAACTTTCTTTCACAATGAACATTGTTTTTTTTTGTTTTTTTTTATATAATTGGAAAGTGGGGTCAGTAATTCATACAGTGGTGTACCAAAAATAAAGTTAGTCCCAGAACGATCATGTTTTTTGGGCGATATATTGTCAATAAGAATAGATATAAAGGGTTTATAACAACAGCCAATAATAAATTGGAACTAAATTTTCAATTGAGAGCACCTCAGTATATTTCAGAAAATAACAGTTATTTTATTCTTCTAAGGATGGACCACTTATTAATGCTTTATTTAAATCAATAGTTTACTTGTGTTCCTGCAAGCTCTTAAAACACATTGTCGACTCTTCGCATGCTCAGTACGCCTTTCCTTGTTGTAACACTTAGCAGTTATTGAAGGTGTGCTGTGCATGCAAAATTTGTCATCGTGTTTTAAGTGCTTGTAGGAACACACCTTTGCTTCATTAAGTATTGCCATATATTTTTTTTTTTCTTCTGATTTTGATTTTGAACATCAAACACTTCACCTTCTCACAATGATCTCATCTTCTTTCTAAACAGTTGCCATTGTTTTTCATTGTAAAACCGAATTAAAAGGGTTGTTAGTAATTCTTTAAGTTTTGAGTTAGTTTTAAGACAGTTGGGATTGGTACCATTAAAATCAATAGTTACTGTTAAATAATCTGAAAGTAGAAGTTATTATTTTTTTGACACTCTTAATATTTCGTTCCAGTGACCTTCTACCACATTAAAAACTTAATATTGTTATTTCTTAAATTCTAAGCTTTCCAACGATATAATACGCATACATATTACTACTGATCATTTCCACCCCCCCCCCTGACTAACACTGCCTCGGCTCTTTCCTAGGCCCGTCCCCATAAGCTAGCACTCACATCCCTATTTTTGTTCTTTCCAATTTCTATCGCCAAGAGTTAGCCAACCTTCTACCCTTAGTGCCATGATTCCACTCTATTTTAATTTTTTTTTTTTTAACTTTTGATTTAATTAACTATTTTTAGACTGCCTCCTAGTCCATTTCTTTCCAATTTGTTGGCTTTTTGGGTACGAGTATAATATTTGAAGTCGATTTAAAGCTGCAATTTAAGCTACAGTTTAAAGCTTACAATTGTTTTCACTCAGAAAATGAGTGAAGAATGTTATGTTACGAATTCATAGTTTTGAAGGAAATGGTATATTTACAATTAACCAACTAATTTTTTTGTGTACTTTGAAAAGACATGATCTTTTCATGCAATAAGTTCCCAAAACCTTGATTATCAAGATTTAGGTCCACAGAAAAATCAGTCAATTGGTTTGTTTACCTGAACAACAAAACGATTCTTCTTGATTTTGAAGAAATAATAAACGACAATTCTTTGAGGAATTGTTTTAAAAAATCTGTCATAAGAAATGATGAATGACTATTCTTTGAGGAATGGTTTTAAAAAATCTGTTATAATTCTTTTTTTCCAGGATTTTTGTCTTATCCTACCAAAACTATCACCACGACTTTGTATTGGGTATATTTAACATTAGTGGGAAAAATTTATCCGTGGGTGCAGATAAACCACTCGGATAATTGGGAGCTTATTGTATTTCCAACTTCTCTTATATTTAATATAAAATAAAATGGTGTGACTGCCCCCTCCACTTATGCCAGAATGTCATCACTGAATAAAAGAAGTATAGGGATTTGGGGGATAGGGGGGGCTTCTTTCTCGACTTTCTTTTCTTCCATCCAAATTCTATTTTTTCTTTTTTTTTTAATAGGGTGTATAAAAAAAAAAATGACCGTTTTATCAAATTCCCAGAGTTCAAAAGTCTAAATATTTTAATGCTGTTTATTATTTACCAATACTTAATAATATCTTTAGAGCATTCTATAAACTTGTTTACTAATACTGGACTTCTTAAAAAAAAGCCTCAGTTTAGTTATTTGTTTTAAAGAAGAAACATGACAGTGTCCTGCGAAATTCTCGTAATTTTAAGACATTACTAAAAAAAAAATTCACAGCCTCTGAAGCAACTCGTGAAACTATTAAATATGATGGGGAAGGTGTCCTTGACCAGTGCAATGCACGGCATTGGTTTGAAAAATTTAGTAGAAGTGGAGATACGACGTAAATGAAGAAGGGCTCCAGGTGACCATTAATGGATATTGATGAGGTTCTGAAGGAAGCTTTTGAGTCAAATCCATCCACAAGTACTGGCGAATTTGCCAGGGAGTGTAGTTTGTTGAAAGATAATGTTAGTCACCATCTTCTCTCCATGGGGAAGGTAAAAAAGACCAATAGACTGGTCCCTCAGTAACTTACTCCTCAACAATCAGCTAAGAGGCTAAGAAAAGTTTACAGAACTTCATGGGTTTGAACTCCTGCCTCATCCACCATTTAGTCCAGACCTAGCACCATCGGATTACTACTTGTTTCGATCTATGGCCCATTTTCTTCAAGGGGAAAAATTTGATAATTTTGCGGAAGTTGAAAATGCAGTTCAAGAGTTCTTTGACAGCCATCCCAAGGAATGGTATCAGCGTGGCATCGAGCAATTTAGCAGATGGCTAATGACGGTAGATAACTATGGACTATACTATACTTGTATCAAAGAAATAAAGTACAAAGAAATAATATAAATATTTGCTTAAAAAACAGTCATTTTTTTTAATAACCCTATTATTTATTTATTTATTTTTACATATTGTGTATTTAAAGCAATATTTTTGAATTATTTAATTATAGTAGTTAAAATAAGAACAAGAATTATTTAAAGATAGTAGTTAATATAATGTGTATTCATTCCTAGATCTAAGTCCTGAGCTAAATCCTAAATGGGAAACATTGACTGAAATTCTTGAAGAAATCCGAGGTGAAACTGATTCTGTTGATGCTTCACCTACAATTTTGATTCTTGTTGAATCTAAATTTACTGTAAATCAACTTAAGGAGGTCTGTTGTTTTATAAAAAACTAAATGTTTATGATTTATCTAATCATTATTTTTATTTTTGTTTCTATATTAGAATTTGGTATAATATTGATATTGATTACTACTAATGTAAATTATTTGTTTTTAGTATTAATTAACCTTCCTTTTTCATTAAATTCATAAAATATTTTAAAATTTGCTAGTCCTATAGCAGGTAATTAAAGAATTATTATTGACAACCACCAAAGCTGATTAATTCAAGGGTGAACTAACATCATATATTTTACAGCGGACTGTATTTGAAAGCACTTGCTGCTGAAGAGAAGGCCCATGACCTTGAGAAATTTTCATTAGTTTCAGATGAGCTTACAGCCATGCTGATAAAATGTGTCTTTTATGTAATTTACTTAGATTAGGGGACTCTAAGGAGATGATGCTTGTGATTTGCATGAAGTTGAGTTATGCTAAATATTGGATCAAATTGCACGGAGCTCTTGGACTGGAGTTTCCTGTTAATTTACAACAGAGTTGGGCATATTTGAATTTAGAAATATGAATTTATTTATATCTTAATTTTTATGTGAATATGAATAAATATTTATTCATACCCTAATATTTGTAATTACAAATACAAATATGTTTGTACAATTTTACAATTGTACAAATATATTTGTACAACTTACAATTTTATTCACATGTTTTCTTGTAAATACAAAAATATATTCACTGGAAAAATGTAAATATCCACAAAAAAGTGAATAGTCACAATTAAATATGTTTAGTGAATTTTTAAAATTAATTATTTCAGATTATATTTATAAGTTTCTTTTTGGATATCTCCATATCGGTATATTTATACCAATAATAAGTAATATTTAACCCAATAATAACGTTATTCGGTTAACCTTTTTATGGAATTAATACCAGTAAATAATAAAGTATATAGATATTGCAGTTGATTATTAGGTTATTTGGGATGTTGATTTTGAAAACTATATCGATTTTTATTATTGATCGACCGAAGTTTCAGTTTCGGTAAGTTTTGGCCAAAAAACCTGGTTTCAGCAGTGGTTTTGGTTTCGGCTAAAAATCAGCCTTTATCTTCAGCCAAACCTAATCTCGAATTTTTGTCTGATATAAGCTCGATCTCATTCACAGACTTTAGCACCCTTGAATTTAATAGTGTGTTGTATCTGTCATCTTAGTTAACTACACATGAATTATCATTTGACAACACATTTATTTCTCTAATACTTTTGGTATCTTTAATTGATTGAAAACTTTGAGATAGTTGTAATGACAAAAATGTGATAGTGAGAAACAGGAATGTTGTACGTAAATTACATCTAGTCCTAACATCTAATGAAAGCATTCTTTTTATGCATAATCCTTCATGTTGGGTGTAAAAAATAGTATTCTTTACCTAGTATGTTAAAAACCCTTTTTACTTTAATTATCTCCTTATAAATAAATGATTGATTGATCTTAATATGAAAATGGATTATTAAAATAAATATGAGAATCACTGCTATATAAAAAAAAATCTCTTAAATTTAAATTAATCATTGGAGAAATCCGGCATGTACACAGATTCATATCAAAAGAGAAAAAAATAATTTAATCACAAGCCTAGCAATAAAAAGGGGGGCTCATGTTGCATCAAGTGATGGTAGTATGTTTCGTTTGTATTCTTAAATGAAATGTGACTTAAGATACAAAAGCCAATTTTTCGATATCGGCAGGCCCCTCCCCCGGATGATATTTAAACATCCCAAAAACTTCAAAATTGTGCACATTTTTCCATTTTACCATGAAGAAGCAACTTTTTGACAAAAAACAACAACTACTATTTTATACATTTTTAAACTAGATTCAATTTGCTTAGATTTGAGACTGAAACTGGGTCATAGGTAATAGCTTCTGAGATACCAAGCGATTGGATATATTCATTTTATATGCATAAAACTGTTCTATATGTGTAAAAGTCTATATTTATTATAATAGGAAGATTAATGATGTCTATGAAAAATTAATTCGTGAATAACACATCTCCCAGTACATTAGTTTATTAAAACGTCACAATTTTAAAAAAGGCCTATTCCCAATGTTTCGGACATTACACGTCCATCTTCAGGGCATTTTTCTAGTATTCCATAAATTCTTTTCGTACAAAAGTGTGTGTATATATAAGTCTCTTACATATATTAGCTTTAAATCATTGGTAATAAGTTACAAAATTACATAAATAAGTATTGTGCATATATTTTTTTGGCCTAATATAGGTGAAACGTTAAAAAAATTAATAACTTGAGTAAAGCAGCACAAATCAAATTGCAACAATATAAAAACATAAACGTTACAGCTTTATCACAACACAGTATTTTAAATAAACATAAATTTAATTTTCAAGTGAGTAAAAAATCCTTGGCTATGCCGTCCCTAGGATAGGATGTAAAATGGAGTTCCTGAGCCAGTACGATGTCAGGTACTCGTACTCCCTATCCTAATTATACCTGATTAGGCAAAATTTAGGACTCCCACTGTAGCATCGTCCGATTAGTCTTAGTTACATAAAGGGAAGCTAGACAAACAAACAACTTAAAAATTTCAATTTCAAAATGTCAAACTTTGAAAGGTATCAAAGTATCTCAGAAGCTATTTAGTCAACTGACCCAGTTTCGGTCTGAAATCTAAGCAAATTTAATCTAGCTTAAAATGTATAGAAAAAATAGTTTGTTCGAAAATGTGCTTCTTGTATTTTCCACGCTTTCTAATTAATTGCTGTTTTTGAGATTTTTCAACTATTAGTTGTGGTTCATTGAAAATCTCCTACAGATTTTAAATGATCAAAAAGGATGATCTTATTTTATTTTTTATTTTTTACCACTAGACTAAATTTTCGGTAAAAGTTTCTGATACTACTTCTGGGCAGAGCCTATTTCGGGAGGTTATGTTACCGTGATTTAAGGGGACTCCCATTGTGTCCTTTTCAGTTAAAAAGTGCCTTGATTAGCTTTATTAGATCCCAGCTATCGACTCTCGCAGGTTATCCTCACTCTTCAGAGATAATTAAATTCCCTAACGGGTCCTTCTTAGTGGAGATCGGAGCCACTCTAAACGGCACTATGTTGACTTTGCCCAGAAGTAGTATCGGGAAACTAGTACCAAATTTTCATTAAGGCTGGCTATCTATTTTGAAAAATAAGTTATATTGAGTGTCTGATTATATTGGGGCATGAAGATCTTCTTTTTTGAAAAAACAGTCAATCCTTTATGGGGTCATAACTTTTGTCAACTTTTTGAATCAACCTATATTTTTTATTACTGGAAAAACTAAAAAGATTAACACTACACCTACCAGAGCGGTCAAATGACCACTTTTGAGACTTTAATCTGAATTGTTAAATTCCAGGTTTTTATTTTTCTTGAACTTACTGCACGACTTGTTCTATAATAAATAGCTGTTTAATTTTTCAATATATATTTCTCTTCTTCTTTCGTTTTTCCTGATAATAATATGTACTCTACTGTTGTCTACCCTGAGCTGTCTTTTGACCGCTAGAATGTATATGAAATTTTATGAAGTTATCTGCATTGAAATCTCAAACTTAACATAAAAACAGTAGTTTCCCAAGAAAATGTCATCTGATTGTGTTCTAGGAAAACGCCATGTGCTTACAGTTTGTTTTATGATGGGTACAGAGCGACTGCTGGTAACTCAAGAGGTGAGGCAAAATGGCGATCATTCAAATTAGATTACTGGCTCTGTACGTGGCATTATAAATATTTGCGACGTGATGAGTTCTATTTGTAACAGTACGGAATGAAAATAATAAAAATGTTTGATAAAAAAAAAAAAAAACTGTATTAGATAAAAATAGGTATATATAATATGTCGGTAGGTTTAGTGTTAGTAAACTTTTAGTTGATAGAACCCATCTCTATTGTCCCTTATTCTTAATAAAACCTCACATTGTTCTAAAACTCCTCTATTCATTAGCATGCCTGTATCATCTGGGCCCGGGTCGGATTTATTTATTTTATTAGTGGTTTTTATTATTTAGATATACTGTATGAATTTGTATTATTATCAGCCTGTTATTGCTAGTATATTTCAACTTTTTGACCTCTACTAGTTAAGGGGTTATGGTCTAACATCCCACAGAGACCAGCTGTAGTAGGGAGGGTTGGGATTCGATCCTATTACCTAACTAGCACACCTGTCATACCACTCTTCTATACTAAGCCCACATATTGTTAGAATAATTGAGTCCAATTACTGTCTTTTTTTTTTTTCTTTTTTTTTTTTTTTTTTGTGACTTCAAGGCTTCCACTGAAGCCCTATACTGCCCATACTGACACCCATGTCACTGGGTGATACTTCTCCTACGAAAGAAAAGCACCACCCAGGGCGGGACTCGAACCCGCAGCTCCGGCATGGGAGTACAGCGCTTTACCGCACAGCCACACCGGGTCCCATACTGTTATTTTATTAGCTTGCATTAGTATTATTGCTAAACTAGGTATGTTATACATTTACATGTATAATATAAACAGACCTAAATAAATTTTGGTTTTAGCTATAAATTGGTTTTGGTCGGACACTAATGTTCGAATTACTTTCTTAGGTATCGGTTTATTTAAACTTATCCATTATAAACGATATTGAGCTTGGTTGGGTATGAGGATTTTCAAGGTGCAGTTTATAAAAATGTTGATTTTAAGATTATATGCTCCAGGTATTGATTCATTAAAACTTAACTGATATAATCGATAATGGGGTGGACTAATAGGTTATTGAAGGAGCTGATTACGAAAATTATATCAATTTTAGGATTAAGCACTCAGGTATCGATGTATATTACTACTTATTCAATATAAACTATATTAGGATCGTGTATTAGGTTGTTCAAGGAGCTTATTATGAAAATAATATTGATTTTAAGATTACTCGCTCAGGTATCGATTTATTACGACGTATCTGATATAACCTTTTTTAAGGTTGGGTAATTGGTTAAGAGAATAATTTTTATAAAGGATGAATTTAAAAGGAAAAGTGATATAGTTACCTGCAACTTGGACAAGCTGAAAAGTTTTTTTTCTCATCCTCTAGGTCCTGAAAGAGTGACGAGTGGTCCAATGCGGACGAATAAGAAGGTTGATGACCTTATTTATCTTTGATGAGTTCAGAGAAGAAGGTGTGGTTCAGAGCATGGTACAGGTGAGGATAGGTGCTGAGGGAGGCGAAGAAGGATGGACTGACTAATGCGATGATTGAGAGGTTAGGAGCCACCCATATCCTGATAGACATCCTAAATGCGTGCACATGCACAGCACTTCCTGATATCTTGACAGATGTTCGAGAAGCCAAATCAGAAGAGGCCAGATTACAGATTAAAGCTCCCAACACGGCAATATGTTTCATCTATTGTATTACAAGAGGTAGTAAAACAATGTAGTCCGTAACATAAGAGAGTTACTCTGGTTGCGAGCCAAGGAATAAAGGAGGCTCAACCTGCCTGTTGCAAAAAGTTTACTTGACTCTAGAACTCCTTAAGACCTACATAATCATTTTGAATCAGTGACTATTGAGAAATTGCAGAGCAGATTCCAGAAACCGGCATGCAGGACAAAGATGATGATAAACGCCTTCCACAACAAGCTTCCATAAGAGGTGAATCAGCGTCTTTCTTCCTCAAGGCTTGCAAATTAAAGTTTCCTATTCATTTCCAATAAGCCGATCCTCTTCCTTTCACATTCATCCATTATTATAAATATTCTCCTGTTTTTTTGTTTTTTTTTATTTAATCTGACATATTTTTTTTTGTGTTAATCTTTTTTTTTTTTGTTTTTTAGAATTGTTTTCATATATAAAGATAAAAAAAAAAAGATAAAAAAAAAGGAGTATAGGGGAAAAAAAGAAGGAATGAAAACAAAAGAATTTGTATTGCAAGATATATGATTTATATGTGTATATCTTATATATAAAATTCTCGTGTCACAATGTTAGTTACCATACTCCTCCGAAACGGCTAGACCGATTTTTATAAAATTTAATATGCATATTCAGTAGGTCTGAGAATCGGCTACTATCTATTTTTTCATACCCCTAAGTGATAAGGGTTGCCCACTCCTAACATTTTTTTTATTTTTTGGACAAAATTTTTTTTTTAATTTTTTTATGATGTGGCATTAAAAAATACACACAACCCTAAATTTTCACCCTCCCCTATTTTTTTATAGTCATTTTAGTAATATGTTGAGCGGCAAGCGGTACGATCGTATCGCTGTTGGACTATTGGCTGGGGCCGAGGGTGATTTCAAGGCGTATAAGACCGCTCCGGCCCCGAACAATTCGCCAATGCAATTGGCCGTTTTTTTTTTTTTTTTTATTTGGGGGTGCATGGAGAAGAAGAGATTTGAACGCCAAGTAGCCAAGAGCAAAACTGAGGGATGGAGATGAAAGGGACAGGAGAAGTATGAAGGCATTGACGTGGCGGTCATAACCGGACATCCCCAGGGGGCTACTACTTCAGGTAGTGAGTGGGCTATTACCCTGGGGCCGCTCTCAAAATTATTGTTAATGGCCAAAATTAAATTATTTATTTATTTTGCAATTTATGTATCATTCTAATCATATTAAAGTTTATAAATTAGGAAAAAATGCTTCGGCTCCATGCAAAAATACATCATCTTTTCCATGGCACTCAACGTGTTAATCATTTTTCATCCCGCTCAATAACTGATCAATTATCACTTGGTAAGTTATCCCCGCCAGTTGGGCCTAACATTTAATTGAAACATTTACATGGTAACATTCTATCACTGTCATTTTGTCACCCGTCATGACAAATTGTAAACAATTCGTATATGCTTATAACGGAGTTTATCATTTAAAATGAATAAAACTATATACAGTGGTGTGCAGAATTTACTATGCACTATGATGAGTAAGTTTGAAGAAAAACAAAAGCAGCAGCAAGATCTTTTAGGCAAAAAACAGCAATGTTAACTTGCGATAACGAGCTTTATAGGTCAGTTTACCAGAAGAGTTTTGGCACAAATACATCGTCATGGCATTACAGCACGTGTGTTCAGACAAAAGTTGAAGTCTTTAATGAGTTTCATTACTAAATTACATGTATTCGGTCCCACACGTTGCTGGCTGTATTCGGTTGAGTGGCAAAAGCGAGGATTACCTCATGCACACATTTTGCTTTGGTTAATTTACAAAATCCGTCCTAAAGAAATCGATAATATAATTTCTGCAGAAATTCCAGATCCGTCTACTGACCGATTGCTGTTTGATATTGTTACAGCAAACTTGATTCATGGCCCATGCGGTACTCTTAATCGTTCATCGCCTTGCATGGCAGATGGAAAATGTACTAAAAATTTTCCTAATGATTTCACTAACGATACGATCACAAATGTCGACGGATATCCAATTTATCTTAAAAGAAATCCCGATAATGGCGGTCGATCATTTATTAAAAACACCAGCAACACAGACATTGACACTGACAATCGTTGGGTGGTGCCATATTCGTCTCTGCTGAGCAAGACATACAATGTTCATATTAATGTTGAGTTCTGCAGTTCTGTGAAGAGTCAATAAAGGAATGCTCCTCCAGGGAATAAAAACGATGAAATAACGCTCTACCAAATTGGTCGGTCATCAACTTCAATGAAGCTGCTTTGCATATCTTTGTTTCCCAATTCATGAACGGGATCCAGCAGTTGTTCAGTTAGCCGTCCATCTTGAAAACTGTCAGTGTGTATTTTTCACGAATGATACAGCGATTGATCATGCTATAAAACTACACTCACTGAAGTTTTTGAATTGTGTAATCGTGCGGATGATTTTGGTGCCTTCGCACGAAAATTACTCTATTCAAAAGTACAGGATCAAAGAATCATTTACGACCGCATTATGCTCGCAGTTTTCAGCTGGACAAGGTGGGTTCTTCTTTTTGGATGCACCAGGCGGAACTGGCAAAACATTCCTTATTTCGCTAATTCTCGCCAAATTCCGATCAAATAATAGCATCGCATTGGCCGTTGCATCATCGGGCATTGCGGCAACTTTGTTGGATGCAGAACAGCTCATTCAAAAATTATGAATTACATTTACATATTGACAGTATTTATTACCATATATATAATATTAAGGAATAAATTAAAAAAAATAATGTTTGGTGTTTTATTCTTTTTATATTCCCTCATCGTTCACAGCGCTCCGATAAATCACTCATAAATCACATCCTTATATACTTGCAATAAGTTAGTGATTTCTTTTCTACACTAGAAATAATTTATATGGCAAAACAATGTTTGCCGGGTCAGCTAGTATATATATATATATATATATATATATATATATATACATTCTCACCTTGATTTAGATTTTATTTGATTTATTGAAAGTATTATGTTTCATACTTGCTGTAGCTATTGCTTATATTTGTCTGTAAAAAAGGGCCTAAGACAATAAAGAATCAATCAATCTGTCTCATTCAGGCACATGTACACAGTGTATTACAAAATAACATTGGGTATATAATTCAGCACAAATCAAGTAAGTTATAAGTATTGATAGGGATAAGGAAGTGTGGGGGACTTAGAACACCCACAGGTGCCCACGGCACCTCTATACTCATTGGATTATACATAGAGTGTAATCCATGCAAAAGGTAGCTCCAGCGAAATCCTCCTTCTGTTTTGATTCATAACAGGCTAATTAGTACAATTAGTGTAAATATTTTATAAGTGACTTTTCTATCAGTAATTGAATGAAAATTAACCAAATAATTTTAATTTTCACCTTTTGCCTTGTTGTTTAACCCTTTAACTGTGGAGGTAGCGGGGCATGAGGTGGGGAACAGTGTGCGGCTGGCTAATATACTAGCCACTTGCAGTTAAAAGGTTAATACCCCTATGGTTTTTTATTTTGATGAAGAAAAAAAATAAGTAATGGCCTCTTCTCTCATTTCCTTTATTTGTTCCAGGTATTAATCATGGGTGCTAAGGAAATGCTTAATTATTGGTACTACAAATTGTTTGGCTCAGAATCTCTTGGGGAAGTAAAAGGAAAAGAAGAAGAAGACACTGAAATTGAGTCAGTAACATTAACTCAAAAGAAGGATGAAACAAATGGAAACACAACATTCAGTGAATGTTCTGAAGTTAGTGGGTTTTATAACAACTCTTAAATTTGTAATTAATTTTAAATTGGTTCAATTATTTCTAAATAGAGTGTAATATTTTTAATTTTCTTCACTGATGTAATATTAGGGTTGCTGTAATAACATTTATAACGTCTCTTCCTCGCGAATTTCTTGAAAGCCACAAACCTCTCTGGTACCAAATATTCCAGTGACAATAGTGGCCATTCTAAAATTGAATATTCCCCAGCCAAGGAAAGGAATTGCAGCCTTGAGTTTATGCCTCAATGACTGGTAAGGAGCTGCTAAGTCCAAAAATCATTTTGGAACCAGTCCTTCTTGATCCTTTTCCTTTAATGATCCAATAGATGTTCATAAAAGGAAGCAGGTGTCCCACACTCTCCTCAGTCCTCTCTCTAGTTTTGTTTATCAGCTGTTTAACACCAAAACCCCTAGATACCTCTATGTCCTATTTGGAAAACATAGTTCTACTTCAAATTGACCATTTAGAGCACCTCAAAGCCAATTTAATATACATCTTTATTGTACAACTCTGTATGGAAATTACTTTTTAAATAGCAGTATGGCCATTCCACGTCAAATCATCCAGCCGAAGTTCCAAATTTTACTTAATTAGATGCCCTTTTCTATAATTTACCTTTGTATAAGGATATTTTAGAGAGATTTCAGCTGTATTAATGCGCCACTTTTAAATTAATTAATAGTGTATGTGTGTGTGTGTGTGTGTGTGCGTGTGCGTATGCGTATGCGTGTGCGTGTGCATGTGTGAACTGACTAGCTCAAAAACTATATACCTTACAAATCTGAAATTGGGTATTTGATGTATGTATTTGCCATGATGTGACAGCAAAAATTTCATCAAAATTGATCAAATGGAAGGGGCACTTTATTTAAAAAATTTTGTCTCATTTTTATGTTTTTTTAGATTTTGGCTCTAAAAGGCTCTAACGATTTTGATTAAACTCTTAATGTTTAATGAGAATCAAGTATTTTGTAATACCAGTGAGGTTTTATCATCGCAAAAATGTTCTGAAGGGGTTTAAATGGTGAATTAAAAAAACAAATTCCTATAAAGTACCTTTGATTTTTTTTGTAAGGAGAAATTAACTGTATCTCATTATGTCTATAAAGAAGAAATGGATAAATATGAAATATAAAAAAAATCGAATAAACTGATGAAATTAAATACCTGAGAAAAAAAAAATAAAAATATTGCGTCAACTCAAGTCATGTTAAATCCTCACATGAGCTGTATGCCTTTAATAACAGACCATTGGTATTAAGTAAAGACCCTCTGTTCTTGAGAAAGAGTTGTCAACGGTTTTGGGATCATACATATTTAATGGAAATTATTTGTTTCCATGGTAACTAAATGGAGTTTTCAACAACTAAATAAAGAATTATAAAATTGGACACAATGAAATATTATCTTGCATTCCCTTATTATTAGAAATAAAAAAATTTATTCAAAAATAAACAAATTTCGTGTACTTTAAGGAGTAAATATGTGATGCCCAAATTATTTAAAGTAGTTTACACATTTATGTCCCATAATAGATTTCTGAATGCAATATAAAGTGGTTTTAGAGGAACAGTAATTGATCTCGGCTTCTGGAAAGGCACAAGAGACAAACATTTCAAAATTAAGTTTTAATTTACTATGAGCAGTAAATACGCCTTCCATCAATTCATCATCACAATATATTTTAAAAAAGCAACTCGCAGTAAAAAACAAGGAAGCATTAAAAAAAACTTAACTGTTGTTGAAATTAGGATTTTTATGCCTCTTAAAAAAAATAAGCAATAATAGATTGAAAAGTACTAAGAACTTTCAAGTTTTCTGATACAAATTATAATATTCCATAACTTATGGAGACAAGCAAAAATAAGAAGTTAAAAGTGGAAAAATGTTGCAGTTACTAAATGGTATTTATCAAAACACTTTCTATTGTAAGTAAGTTGATATGTGAAAGTTTTGTGTTGCGCACATGGCACCAGATTTTTAAAAATAGAATAAAATATTTTAAATGCAATTCATCTAATATATAAAACATGAGGATTGATTAAATAAAAAAAAATCAACAATTAAAAAAATAATTGGTCGCATGGGAATAATGGAAAAAAATTGCAATTCTCTTTATTTCAGATGAGATTTTCTATAAAATTGAAACAAAAGTCCATTTAAAATATAAACTAAACTTCGACTTTTGAAGCCAACACATGGCACACAGAGTAAGGGTCTGGCCACACATGTCCGCACCGTAGCAATAATACAGGTTATGTTCAGAATATTTTTAATTTAACTTACATTATATTAGTTATGCCTAAAGTGGCCTGTGTCTGACATGTGTGGCTTGAACTTTAGGCATAACTAAAGGTAATATGTAAGTTAAATTAAAAATATTCTGAACATAACCTGTATTATTGCTACGGTGCGGACATGTGTGGCCAGACCTTAACAGGTTATCCTGCCTCCTCCAGGTTAGATGCCTGCCCCAAGCAAATGGTCACACTTGAAATATCTCAAATAGGAAATGTTTTAGTTCAACATAGCACATCAAATAGCTAAGTGTTTAATATCATCTTTTTGTGATTCCCAAACAAACTTAGGTTTAGGGTGGTAAGAAGACTGAAAAAAAAAGGAATTGAAACTTAAGAAATGTAGCCATTTCCTGCCGACTTTCCTTCCTCTCGTCAGGTCTACTTTCCTTTCTTGTACAGATTATTAAGGTTTCGGATTATTGAGACTGTCCTTTAGTTGTTTGTGTATTTTTGCCTACGGCTTTTGCATCACGATAGTGCACCTGCTCACACTTCATTGCTTGATCGTCCAAAAACAATCTTGCAACGATGCCCCAGCCTCCATATTCGCCAAACATGGTTCTGAATGACTTTTTCCTTTTTCCAAAAATAAAGAGAACCTTAAAGAGCCGTCGTTTTACAGCCATAGATGACATTAAAAGCTCATCGCTGAAAGAACTAAAGGCTATCTTAAAGATCGAGTTTGAGAAGTGTTTCGGGGATTGGAAGAAGCGTTGGCAGAAGTGCATTATCTCTAATGGGGTCTATTTTGAAGACAACATCAATACAGACGAATAAATAAATATTGTTTTCAAAAAATGAAAATTCTCTTCATTTTTTTAACACACCTCGTATATTATTATTTTGTAATCAAATTTTAATTACTTTTCAGGAACCATATAAATCAAAAGATCCTGTCATTATTATTCAACAATTCAAGAAAGATGGAGATGGTTTGTCCTTGCCAAAGATCCTTCAGCGTCTTAATCCTTCAAATATAATAATGTATGATGTGGATATTTCTGCTATTCGACAAATAGAGGTTTAAATTTGTTCCTTTATCATTTTTAATTTTTTTCAATCAATAGTGGCAGCCAAAAAAACTAGCACACTTTACTTGTATCAATAAAACACAGTTTTATTGCATGGTTTCTGAATTATGGCTGCTTGATGAGGGGAGTGGCCTATGTCATCTCAGGGGTAGCTACTAGAGATGTGACATCGGCAGAAAAACGTATAAATTAAAAAATATATAAATTTTAAAACATTAACCTTTTACTATGTCATAGGGGTCATGACCCCTTCACAAATGTTTTAGTTATTTATATTTTTTTGTATTTTTAAAGGAATAAAGGAATTACAAAGCTGCACTAGCAACAAAAAGATAATGTTGATATAAATTTTATCATGATTAAATTTTATTTAAAATGCATATCTAGAAACCCTGAAGAACTAACTTGGAAGAAATATTTAATAGAATAATCTCAAAACATGAGAAAATTAAAAAATATAGTGATTTTTACGAAGTAGATGTACATTTTTAATTAAACTTTATGTGACTAAAAACATTTAAACTATAAACATTTTTACTTTCACGTACCTTCCTTCCCCAATTCTACACCTGTCCTCTATACGACTATATATAAGGAGCGTTATACTGGAGAGTTAGTCTTGTTCAGAGTTGGGATAAATTTTATTTAGATATTATTCAAAGATTTTTGATTCGAATATAAAAACTATTTGAAGAAAAAATTAAATTTATCGAATACAAAAAAGTATTCGAATAATTCTGTATTCGATAATGAAACTATTCGAAGACACGAGATAGTTTTTTATTCGATTGAAAAATATCTTATATATCGAATAGAATAATTATCTTTATCTTTAAACTATTCGATGCTTGTATTCGAAAATTGAATACATTTCGGTTTCTAAACTTCTAACAAATTTCATTTAATTATTTCATCAAATTGATGGTATATGTAGCATTTTGAAGTCAAATTCAACCACTTCTTCTAACTCCTTACCTAAACATATTATATCATGACCAGGTATCCATTAAGAATAATATTTATTTAATGTTCAAATGAGATGGGGGGGGGGGGGGCACTGTAATATTGAAAATAGTAACATTTTCGGATTTTTTTAGTATAAACTGCCTTCGAAATTTTGTGATAAATGTAAAAAATTGTTTTCTCAATTTAACAAAAGTTTGAGATACCAAAGAAATTTTAAAGCGGTGAACTGAAAAAGAAAATTATTTATGAATATGGGATAAGAAAAACAATAGTTAGGGACATACGTAAGCTATGATAAAAACTTATGGTAATTTTCACAATTCTCTTTCAGGTGCCATTGTAATCTCATGTTAGTAAAAATTTTGATGAATATGTAATATTGATTTTAAATAGTGTGGACAAGCAAAGGGTGTGGATAATCCAGCCATGGATAATTGTGAGATTACTGTATTTTGTTCTTTGAAGAAATTTTGTATTGCTAAACAATTAAAAAATGACAAAGATGTTAAAACACACTTGGATCACTTTTTCAAAACTAGAGATCAAAATTTTTACTAACATGGGATTACAATGGCACCTGAAAGAGAATTGTGAAAATTACCATAAGTTTTTATCATAGCTTATCTTATCCCATATTCATGAATAATTTTTGTTTTTAGTTCACCGTTTTCAAATTTCTTTAGTATCACAAACTTTTGTTAAATTGAGAAAACAATTTTTTACATTTATCACTTAATTTCAATCAGAAAACTCAATTAAGCCCAAAAACTCTTGCTAGTAACAATAGTTCAACACTCACTGAACCATTCTCAAGAGTGTAGGATAGAGGAAAATATAATAATACACTGATAGACACATTCAGATTTTAGACTAGTGAGGATATACAATATAATTTTTTTTATTGAAAATAAATAAATTTTTGAGCTGTATGTTGACTTTTGTTCCTTATTTTAAGAATATAGATTTTCAAAATTTTCATTTTTTATGTGATTTGAGCTATTGCTCCTCCTGTAACATTATTATAAGTTTTAAATTATTAATTTCTTATTCTATTTATAAACTAGCAGACCCAGCCACGCGTTGCTGTGGCTCATTAGCTATAATGCGTTGAATTAATTATATCCTAATATCTTTGTTTGTTGGTTTGATTTAACATCACTTTATGCCACTAAAGCTAATCGGACGATGCTACAGTGAGAGTTCTAAAGTTTGCCTATTCAGGTATAATTAGGATAGGGACCTTTAACGATATCTTTAAATAAATACAAAGTCAAACCAATATTCAATGATAAAGATTAAGGTTAATTTTCAAATATTTATTTAGAATAATAGAGTTTACTTTCCTAAAAGTTGATATCAGGATGGACCAGTGGACCACAGCAAATTGTTTTAGTGTTTAGCTTGTGATTGGAATGAAATACAAATAAAAAAGGAAAACGAAGGTAAAATACCAACACTTTTAAGAATTTGTAGTAACCTTTTCATGGTTTATTCTTTAACTAAAATTAAGAATGAATACAAAGATTTTACAACTATTTGCCAGTGGAATATAATGATGGAACATTATGAACAAATAACAGCACTTACATAATACAATACAAAATCTTCGCTGACATTTTTTAAATTTCACATATATAAAAGGACGATTCCAATTATAGCCTATTTTAAGTTATTAAAATGTATTTACTTTTCTAAAAGTTGATGTCGGGGTGGACCACAGCACAGTGTTAAAGCATTTAGCTAGGAATTGGAAAGAATACAAATAAAAAAGGAAAAGGAAGGAAAAATACCTACACTTTTGAGAATTTATTGTAACGTTTTCTTGATTTATATTCTTTAATTAAAATTAAGAATGAATACAAAGATTTTACAACTATTTGCCAGTGGAATATAAGGATGGAACTCTATGAACAAATAACTGCACTTACATAATACAATACAAAATCTTCGCTGACATTTTTTAAATTTTACATATATATAAGGACTATTCTAATTATAGCCTAAAATGTATTTACTTTTCTAAAAGTTGATATCGGGGTGGACCACAGCAAAGTGTTTGAGCACTTAGTTAGGAATTGGAAAGATTACAAATAAAAAAGGAAAAGGAAGGAAAAATACATACACTTTTGAGACTTTGTTGTAACCTTTTCTTGATTTATTCATAAATGAAAATTAAGAATAAATATAAAGATTTTTACTACTATTTGCCTGCAGAATATAAAGATGGAACAATAAGACCAAATAACTGCACTTACTAATAACACAATACAAAATTATTATAACGGTAATTATAATAGCATGCTTGTAAACAAAAAGGTTATGAAATCGACATGTGAAGCCATGTTAATAAATCGTAACACGATCTACTGTATTTGCAATAATTCACTATATCAGAATTATTTTTGTCACTAATCAAGTTAAAAATTATCCCATCTATTAAGTTGGCAAAAACTATATATATTGAGCCAAATTTCATGAAAATCGGTTGAGTAGTTTCTGAGAAATAGAATGACAAACATCGGGACACGAGATTTTCATATATATATAAGGATTATCATTTAGTTTGTAATATTATTTACTTAAAATTTTGATAGATTTTTTGTTTACAGATTTACCAGAGTACATTTGCTGAAAAAGTAGTTAAGGTTTATTTTATGATTTATGGTGGCTCAGTTGAGGAGCAAGCATATTTAACTTCTCTCAGGCGTGAAAAGCAAGCTTTTGAAAAACTCATCAAAGAAAAATCTGTAATTATATATTAATTAATCTTATTCTGATTACATACAATTAGGAAAACAATTTATAGGAATTGTGGTTTGTCTGACACCTCCTCTGTTATACCAGGTGTGTAAATATGAAACCGGAATTTTTCAAATAGCAAATAAGAGTTGATTGTGTAAAAATGATATACTTTTAATATGATGACATACTTTTTTATTCGAAGTACTTTCCTTCGCTATCTATGCATTTTTCCCATCATTCAGGCAATTTGTGGATTCCCCGCCAAAATAATGCTTCCTCTTCTGAGTCAAACCAATCACTTAACCAATTTCGTACATTTTCATAAGAAGTGAAGCGCTGCTCAGCTAGTGCGTGTCCCATCGATGCAAATAGGTGGTACTTGGATGGGGCCAAATCTGGTGAATAAGCCGCATGTGGAATCGTTTCCTTGGTCCGTTTAGCCGAATGTGATGGGGCATTGTCATGGAGCAAGATCACTTTGTGTGTCCTTTCTTGATATTTGGGACTTTTTGGCGCAAATCTTTATTCAAATTTATCATCTGTTGTAGGTAGCGTTCCATATTAACAGTTTCCCCAGGTTTCAGCAGCTCATAGTAGGTAACACCCATCTGATCACACCAGACACAGAGTATTTTCTTCCTCCCCAAGCGATGCCGATGGATCACCAGGAGTTACCCAGGATTTTTTACGCTTAGGATTCTCAAAGTAAATTCAGTTTTCATCACCAGTCACAATTTGATGAAGAAATGACTTTTTTTCTGTACCTGGCGTGCAGCATTTGCCATGAGGTTTTTTGAGCTTCCTGCTGCCTGTCATTCAGTTGGTGAGGTACCCATTTTCCAACCTTCTGGATCTTTTCCATGCCTTTCAAACAAATGGAGACGGTGTCACATGTAATAATAGTCCAACAAACGCTTCCGAATCAGCGTTTTCAAAGTATTTTTTTGTGGTTTTCCACGTTCTTTGTTTCTTTTATCGAAATCCATCTTTAAATTTTTTGAACCAATCGAAACATTGAGATTTGCCTAGGGCATGCTCCCCGTAAGCTTCAACAAGCATCCTATGTGATAATGCTCCAATTTTTTTCAGAAGGAAACGGAAAATAAATGCTGTCCACAAATCTTGATTTGTTGGCACAAAAGTCGACATGTTCAACGCCACTAAAAACACGGTTATAGAATGAAACTGATGTTGGTATCAATTGGATCTCTTTATTACATGTAGGCAAAAGCTGACGGATTAGTTAGAAGATTATATTGACTGCTAACTCCTATCATTGGCGAATTCCGGTTTCATATTTACACACCTGGTACAAATCGTTCACAGAAATTATATTCATCATTTCTGGAAAATCGTGTGATATTCCTGCTATGAAGTGTACTAAGTGAGGAACAAGCTGCATTCATAGGTGGTAGGGAAACTTACGATCGTATATTCTCATCAAGAAATATTACAGAAGTATGACAGAGATATTCTGTTGGTATATATTTATTGCTTTAAAATTTTCTGTCTAGTTTTATGTCATTCCCAAACAATTCTTATCTTACAGGACAATTATGTATCTGTTTATCTTATTTTTAATATGTCAACAACTATTTCTCTAAACTCAAGTTAAAATTGGTATTGTTTTCTATTGCACTTATAATATGGGATATTACTGGCATAGTTTGCTGTTACATGTAAAAAATGTCCAGAGTTTATTGGATTGTTGTTGGCTTTACCAAAATTAGTTTGTCTAATTTTGTTCAAGAAAATTTGACATCAATGATGCTCCAAGGTCTGATCTCCCCACATAAAAAATTAAAACTACAAATTTCAAGGCCATTGTTGAACTAAATCTCACCTGGCAGTCAGAAAGGCGTTTTCAGTGATTTAAACTACCTAAACCACTGGGGGCACATATAGTTTTTCTTGGTAGCCGGGAGGAGGAAGTCCAATATTGTAGGGCGTATGTTTATCATGTTCATGCCAGTGTGTACCACCGGTGGCCCGCACTAGACTGCCGCATCAGAAAACTTTAGTCAATAACTAAACTTTCCACGATGATATATACCTAGGTAGGATTGTATTGTTTATTATATTATTGTTGGATTGTCAATACTTCATAATGCTCTTGAATAACTCCTGTCCAATAGAGCGAAAATCATTAAGTTCAGCAGCCAATGGGCGAGGAGCATGAATTACAGTTAACGTGTTAAGGCTTTGTAGATGTCATAACTTCTTTGGAGGTCATCACAATACCTGCCCTCTATATAATCAAGTGATTGGCAAAACTTATTTTTGAATAGCAGCAATTGTTTCTGCTAATTGCATTTAACAGTTATGAAAAATCAGGTACAACTCACTGTTCAAAGTTAAAACTACATAGTAGGAAGAAAGAAAAACTGATACCACTTTGCATTTGAGCATTATTTTAAATTTAGTATTAATTAATTATTAATCATTATTATTTAATTAATTATTATTATTAATTAAATTTTGTTTTAATTATTAAAATGTATTTTCCCCCTAATTTTTATTGAAAAAGAGAGAAACTCCATGTTGAATTGATAAATTATTGAAGGTTTGCGAATCTCCCCCCCCCCTGTTCTATTTATCCAGATATATGTTATCAGTATTATTTGATTAGAAATTGTTATTTTATAAAATATTTTAATCAATGTTTAACCATGACTAAGATGGAAATGTTTTTATTAACTGATTTAGTAAATTAAGAAAGATTTCTCAAATTTTTCTTTTAATTTTTTTAAATACTTTAAAATGCCTTAAATAAAATTATTTTTTAATAAAATAAAATGCCTGAAGCCTACTAACTTCTTCTTCTTCTCCTTACCTGGCATCACGACCCACTTGATGAGTCAAAGCCTGCTCCAACAAGGATTGCCAGTCCTCCCTATTGCGTGCCACTGCCTTCCAATTTCTTATGCCAAGCAGATTTCTGGAGTCGGTAGCCACACAATCCTCCCAGCGAAGCTTGGAGTATCCTACTCGCCTTGTTCCATGTACTTGTTCCGACATAATTTTTATAGGAATCTCGCTCTGGTTCATCCTTCTGACGTGCCCAGCCCAGCGGAGTCGTGCAAATTTGATGTACGTGACGACATTGACATCTTTATAGGTATCACTTAATTCTGCATTTGTTCTTCTCCTCCAGGATCCCTGCTCACACAATCCTGCGGTACTTTTCTTTAGAATCTCAGTAGAGCTTCTTCTTGGGCTTTCGTCATCGTCCACTATTCTTAACCGTACGTAAGTACAGGTCTAATAAGCATCTTGTACACTCTAGTTTTGGATGCTTTAGACAATATGCTGCTCCTTATGTGCTTTTGGAGCGCAAAGTATGTGCGGTTCGCAGAAAGAATGCACCACTCTATTTCTTCTTGTATATTATTTTGGTGGTTCACTTGGGATCCTAAGTGGATAAATGATTTTACCCTTTCGATTCGGTGTGAACCCAGTGTAACATATGTATCTGCACCTTCATCTGGAGGTTGGGTACTCATGTATTTCATTTTAACAAAATTAATCTTTAGTCCCAGGCATCTCGCTGACTTTTCCAGTACCTCAAAAGCCTCCTTCACAGCGTTGAGGGATCTTCCTGCAATGTCCAGGTCATCCGCATATCCTAAAACTTGCGTTGATTTATTTATTTACATTCTTTCTGCCTGGATCCCGAAGCCTCTAATTACCTTTTCAAGAGAAAAGTTGAATACGAGACAGGCAAGGCCATCCCCTTTTCTAACTCCCGATTCCGTTCTAAAACCTTTCGACCGTTTTCCCGATTTCCTCACAAAGCAGATATTATCCTCCATCGTCATTTTCACTAAACGAACCAATTTAGGAGGGATCTTTAATTCCAGCATTGCCTTGTAAGCTTCTTCTCTGTTCACAGAGTCGTATGCTTGTTTAAAATCTATGAACAGATGATGAGTTGGAATCTGAAATTCTCTTGTTTTCTCCATTAAAATGCACAGGGTGAATATCTGGTCGACAGCCGATTTTCCCTTGCGAAATCCACACAGATATTTCCCTAATTCATGATCAGTATATGGAAGGAGTCATAAGGAAGCCTACTAACTACACTATTATTTATTCTCTTCTCCAGAAGAGGTCCCAAAAACAATATCAGGGGAGGGAGGGATGGCAAGTAAAAAAATAAAAATATCTGTAAAGCTTTAAAACGGCATATTTTATAATATGGTATTGTAACACTTATGTGGCTAAACAATTTTTATTCAAAGAAAATAATAATTTCCAATGGCACACAAATTATTGAAACAATTAATTAAACAGGTTACAAAAATGATCACTTTGTAACACACAAATAATCATATGACTTAAGCTTCTTTTAAGGAAGACTAACTCTCCAGTCCAACACCCCTTATATGTTGTCGTAAAGAGAACAATCCAGAACCTTCGAGGCCAGCGTAGACAGTACTCGAACATCTTAGTCACAAACATGTACTATGACAGTTTGTTCCAACTGTTAGTTCGTTCCTACAAAAGGTTTATTGAACTATTCTATACGATATGTTGTTTTTTTTTTGTTGTTGTTTTTTTTGTTGTTGTTTTTTTTGTTTAACGTTACTGTATCAACAAGATACAGAAAGATTATATATCACAAAAAAAATTCGAATGACTTATTTTCTCATAGAACATTTAATAAAAAATGCGTGTAACACAACTTTCACTTACCAACTTACCAAGATTATAAATTAACGTGTTTAGATTAATATGTAAACGCTACTCCTCAAATTCACACATTGTTCCACATTCATGTACTTTTTGTTTGTATTTGGCCTAAAAAGTACAATAAATTGTTTATTGTTAAATAAATGTTTTTGCTTGTGATAATTCGGTGATGCAAGCATAATACTCCATCGCGTCTGATTATATAATTCTATATTGTTGAAAACTTCATTTAGTTATCATGAAAACAAATAATTTCCATTAAATATGCATATTTCAAAACACCTTGACAACTCTTTCCCATGAACAGAATATCTTTAATTATAAAAAACAATGGTCTGTCATTAAAGGCATATGACGCATGCATGGGGTCAACATATTTTATGAATCGTCGAAATATTTTTCAGCAGATGGTGTTACTTAAACCACTCCATTAGCTTTTCTTACTGCTGACCAAGCAGAGGCTCCATTATTTTTGTTTTAATTGTGTCAAAGTATGTTTGCCAAATTTCATTCACGAAAGGCTTAGTCAGTTAAGATAACTAACTAAAAGTTCCCCAGAACAATAAATAGCTGCTGATTAACACATAATTAAACCATCAAATGAAATCTCTATCCTCCAATTATCATATGTCTCTTTATGTTAAATTATCAGATCTCTCTGTGCCCTATAATTACCTAAAGGTAATGTATAAAAGTATTGTTACGTGAAACAAAACTCAAAATATTTGGTTTAGAATAGTTTCAGACTTGTTGTTGGAATGAACTAACAGTTAGAAAAACTGTCATAGTACATGTTTGTGATGATGATGTTCGAGTACATCAACAATGGCCTAGAAACTTCCAGGCTGTTCTTCTTACGACTAAATATAAGGAGCGATGGACTGGAGAGTTAGTCTGGTTCTGAAGCTTAAGTCATATGATTATTTGCGTGTTACAAAGTGATCATTTTTGTAGCCTGCTTAATTATTTGATTTTTCATTGTTTGCGTCGCATTGTTAAATCTTATTTTCATTCAATAAAAATTGTTTAACCCACATAAGTGTTACAGTAACTTAAAACACTGATATTTTACATTATTTTTTCATATATTTTTTTTTTTAAACACTATATATCAGAAATATTTCTTATTGCTACCTAAACCGATGGACCTCATGAACTAGACACAGGAATTTTTGCATCATTTTCCATTGCAGAATTCTCAGGTTTAACAAGTATAGTTTCAATTTTATAATTTTTATTAAAACCTTTTTTTTTTTATAATTATTTTTTCTTCTTAAGGTTTCTCTAACGTTGTTCTGTTTTTAGATATTGGTATTAGAAGATCTGAGGTCAGGAAAAGATCTTCGAGATAGGCCACTTATTAAAGTAAACACTCGTCAAGGAGGTGTAGAGGAAGCACCTAAAACTAGCAGAATTATTGTTGATATGAGAGAATTCAGAAGTGAGCTTCCTTCTGTCATCCATAAAAGAGGAATTGACATCGAGCCTGTAACTTTGCAGGTACTTTTTTACTTTCACTTACCTATATATGAAATATACAGTAAGTGGAAGTATTGCGATCTTGAAAAATTTCTTTCAACAAAAATACACGTTTTGGGGTCCCCTGAGTCCAAATAACCAAGTCCCGCGAAATGGTGTGTGTTTGTTTGTGTGTGTGTGTGTGTGTGTGTGTTTGTGTGTGTGTGTGTGTGTGTGTGTGTGTGTTTTTTTTTTTTTTTTTTTACGAAGGTAGGTGGAAATCTTCAAAAGACGCGGATAAGCCCGTACCTATCCGTGTGTGGGATTTTTACCCACTAAAACCACCTCCTTACACCTGTTTCCCACCCTCCATGGGACCACCGTTAGGCATTACTTCATGGAGGGGGACTGGCTGTGTGCCGCCTCATTCTATTAGGCTACGCTCTAGCTCGCCTTTCCTTCTCTTCTTTCCTAAGTTGCTTGATGGTCTGGGCCGCTAGGCGTTGTCCAGCCATCCAGTTCTCACTGCTGATTAGCATCAGAGCGACAACATTATCGGCAGTAGGTTCTGATCCGCAAACTTCTTGAAATTCCTCCCTCTCCTTCTGGAAGCGATGACAGCAGAAGAATGCATGTTCCACCGTCTCTTCGGCTGATGGGCATACTGGACATTCGGCTGTATTATCCAGCTTAAATCGATATTGATATGCTCGAAAACAGCCATGCCCCGTAAGCAGCTGGGTGAGGTAGTAGTCAACATCACCATGTTTCCTGGTTACCCATGGTTGGATATGAGGGATTAGCCTGTAGGTCCACCTTCCGTTCGATGCCATATCCCAGCGTCATTGCCATCTCTCCACTGTTATCTCTCTTTCTTCGGCCAGAGGAATGCAGTCAACTCGGTTATAGGAGCGCTTCCTCTCTTCAGAAAGCAGCTCGATTGGCGGCATTCTAGCCACTACACATGCAGCTTCATAGGAAACTGTTCGAAAAGCACTTGCCACTCTTAACAAGCCTCTCCGATATACTGCGATCATCTGTCTCTTGTACGATTTGGTGAGCATTGCATCATTCCAAATTGGTGCTCCATATAAAAGAATCGATGGGACAATACTCGCAAGAAGCCTTCTGCGACTCTCTCTGGGTCCTCCTATATTCGGCATAAGGCGTGACAGTAGCGACATGGTTCTAGATGCTTTGTTGCTGATGTACTCCATGTGGGCATTAAAACGGAGACGTGCATCTATGATTACTCCTAAGTACTTCAAAGAAGGTTGGGAACGAATCCCGTGTCTACCTACTGTGACTGTTATGGTCTCTATTTGCTTCCTACTTGTAACAAGGAGCGCCTCGGTCTTGTGATCGGCTAGTTGCAGGCCCACAGTTGATAGCCAATCTCGGATTGTAGCCACTGCCTGATTGGAAATCAGGGTAACTTCTTCTGTATACTTCCCTTCAACTACCACAGCTACATCATCTGCGAAGCCAACAACTCTAGCTCCTTCTGGCAATGATAGCCTAAAAACACCGTCATACATTATATTCCAGAAAAGAGGCCCTAACACTGAACCCTGCGGGACGCCACCAGTGACCTTATATATCCTTGGTCCAACGTCTGAAGCATAGAGCAGAACTCTGTCCTTGAAGTAGTCTGCTACAACTCTCATTAGATAAGCAGGCACACCCACGCGTTTTACGCGTTTTTAACATCTAGAGTGATGATTGCAGCATAACCCTTCGCTCCTCTCTTCCATCTCGCAT